>OVAN01001300.1:24838-42597 GCA_900406275.1 Anastatica hierochuntica | reverse complement strand
GACCCTTTTCAGGCATCGATTTTGTCGAGACAGTTTTTGACCCCAACACTTCTGTTGACTTATGTGGTCAGATGAAATGTTTTTGCAGGGCAAGGTTTGCTGAGATTTCTAGAGTCTCCGTGTTTTCAAACCTTTCCACCAACTTGGATTTTGTTAGTCTTTACTTGAGGNAGAGGAATTGATATACTCGTGTTTTTAATAACATCTTTAATGTTTTTCAAACATTTTTTAGGCTTTTCGGAGTCTTGTCTCTTCTGTTCTAGGTGTTTTAGGTGTTGGGACACGTTCAAAGGAAATATGATGATTCTGGAGGGTTTCGGAAGGCTTTTTATGAAGAAACGAAGAATTCGGAACTGAGGAAGCAGTGATGGATCTATCACCCCAAGTGGATCGATCGATCCTCACCGGTTTAATAAGTGATCGATCGATCCGCCATGGTGATCGATCGATTCGCCATGGTGATCGATCGATCACCCTCCTGACGAAAAAATATTAATTTTTCCTTTTCTGATTTTCTAATTTTGGGGGAAAAAATCCTGAAACACAAAAAGAGAACCTTAGACGTTTTTTAGGTTTTTACTTTCTTTTTCATAGACTTTGGAGATTTTAATTTACGTTGTAAGCTTTGAGAGACGAATCTCTTCACCTTAACCTCTTGGAGAAGTTTTTCTGAACCCTCTTTAATTTCGTTTATGTCTTGCAATAAAACCATGTCTCTCGCTTCCATGATCATGTCTGAGTAATTCTACTGTTAGGTTATAGGGTTTTCAAAGGAATTGATGAGATTGAATTATTAGGATTGCTAATTCAGGGAATTATCAATAGAATTCTTCATATGGATTGTTCTTAGTGCTTGAACTTGATTGATCACCTAGTTCATGATCTTAGGTTAATTGAATACAACGAGAGTTGATTTGATTGCTTGAAAATAATCCATGTTAGCAAAGTATCCTTAGCCAACGAGAGGTTATGTTAAGGTGCTTTGTGAACAAATCAAAACCTGAAATTAATGCATGTCTAACTTTCTGAATTCAACGAGAGTTAGTCTATTAGGTTGTTAGACATAGTAATTGGAGCCACGAGAGTGGAAAAATTATACAATTGTGTTTTGAGTTCTATAATGGTGCTTAATTGTTTCCCTGATAAATTCCTACATTTATGATCTGATTTCCTGCGAATTCCCTATTGTCTGACGCTTTTCTTCCATTGATTTACATCGTTTTTAGCATTGCTTCTATTTACTTTTGCATTCAAAAACAATAAACAACCATCTTTTGTCTTCTAGCTTGATCTGAAACTAAGAATCCTAGTGTGTATCTTGGTCCTTGTGGATTTGATCCCTGAAATACTACTGCGATTTGCTGTGCACTTGTAGTGTGATTTAAGGGTTAATACCTGAGATATCAAAGAGAAAAAAGGAGAGATGATTGGTTTGTAGAATCAGGATGCTCTAACCACATGTGTGGAGATCAAAGAATGTTGACAAGCTTGGACACCACTCTCACTCACACTGTCAAACTTGGGTACAATCATATGCTGAATGTGAGTGGGAAAGGAGCTGTGAAGATCATGTTTAAAGGAGTCAGTTATGCATAACTGATGTCTAGTATGTTCTTGAGCTAAGGAACAATTTGCTGAGTGTTGGATAGCTTCAAGAAAAGGGGTTAGATGTCCTGTTTAAAGGTGGAAATCAGAAGGTGTGCTGCATTTTTCATCCTACAAAGGGAAAAATTGCCGAGTCCATTATGAGTACGAATCGGATGTATGTTCTGCTTAGCGAGACATGTAACAAAGTGGAGGAAGAGCAGACATACTTACAAGTAGATACCACCAACAAAGTTGAACTATGGTATCAGTGATACGGTCACCTTAACTACAAGAGTCTTCACACTCTTCACGACAACGAAATGGTTACGGGTCTACCTAAAGTCGGAGAAGTCATGAAAGCTTGTGACGTGTGCATGAAAGGCAAACAACGTTGTGTACCATTCCCAAAGCAAAGCTCATGGAGAGCAACCGAGAAGCTGCAACTTATCCACTCAGACTTGTGTGGACCGACTACTCCACCATCCAACAAGCTAAAGAGGTATCTCATAACCTTTATAGATGATTTCTCAAGAAAAACCTGGATATTCTTTGCACTTGAGAAAGTAAAAGCATTTTAGCTCTTCAGGAGTTTCAAATCGCTTGTTGAAAAGCAGACAGGGATGTCCATTAAGTGCTTGAGGACATATAGAAGAGGAGAGTACAACTCTACTGAATTCAACGACTACAAAGAATATGGAATCAAAAGGTAGCTCACAACTACCTACACACCTCAACAAACGGGGTTGCTGAACGCAAAAACTGATCTATCATGAACATGGTAAGAACAATCTTAACAGAGAAAGGAGTCCCAAAGACATTCTGGCCATAAGCAGTACAATGGACTAATCATGTTTTGAATCGGTCTCCCACGGCAGCGGTCAAAGACATGACACCGAAAGAAGCTTGGAGTGATCAAAAACCGTCCGTGGATCACTTCAAGATCTTTGGATGTGTATGCTACTTTCATATTCCAAACCAGAAACGAACGAAGTTAAATAACAAGAGTGTGAAGTGTGTCTTACTTGGTTATAGCAACGAATCTAAAGCTTACAGAATGTATAATCCGGTGAAGGAAAAGATTCATATCAGTCGTGATGTGATATTTGAAGAAGGTGATCAGTGGAAGTGGGACTCTAACTACTCAGCAAAATAATTGGGAGAATTATAGTGGGAAATGAGCAAAATGAAGTTAAGACAACTGAACTTGAGGTAGAAGTTGTAGCAGAACAAGAAGAAAAAGAAGGTGGAAATCCACAAACAGCAGAAGAAAGAGAAGGAAGAATCAGAAAGCCACCAACTTGAATCGCATATTACATATCAGGAGATAATCTATCAGATGAAGAAGATGAAGTAAACATGGCAAAGGTTGAACTCGAAAACTTAGCCTTCATGATCATCTCTGATCCTACTAGCTTCCAATAGACAGCAAACCAGTCAAAGTGAAGACAACACATGGATACAAAGATTAAATCAATTGAGAAGAACCGAACATGGACTCTGTCTCACTACCAGATGAAGCAAAGGCCATTAGGGTAAAATGGTTATACAAAACCAAAATCAACGAGTTGGGAGAGGTGGATAAATATAAAGCAAGGCTCTTGGTGAAAGGGTACGCACAAGAGTATGGAGTAGACTATACTGAAGTGTTCGCTCTTGTAGCTCGAATGGACACGGTGCGAATGATTCTTGCAGTAGCTTTACAAAGAGGATGGGGTATCTATCAGTTAAATGTCAAGTCTGCATTCTTGCATGGAGAGTTGGAAGAAGATGTTTGTGTAGAGCAGCTTCAAGGCTATGAGATTAAAGGCAAAGAACATATGGTTTATAAACTCCATAAGTCTCTCTACGGCTTTAAAAAAGCACCAAGAGCTTGGTTTAGTCGAACAGAGACTTACTTCATCAAAGAAGGATTCACGAGCAGCCCCAGTGAACAAACACTATTCGTCATGCAAAGAGGAGGCAAGGTCTTGGTTGTAAGTGTTTATGTTGATGAATTATTTACTTGTAATGATGCTCTGTTATTAGAAGAATTTAAGTTCTCCATGAAGAAGGAGTTTGACATGACTGATTTAGGAAGAATGAGATACTTCTTGGGAATTGAGGTGACACAAAGAGAAGATGGGATTTTCATTTGTCAGAATAAGTATGCATATGAGATCATTGAGCGATTTGGAATGAAGGATTACAATCCAATCAGTAATCCAATTGTTCCTGGACAGAAGATCAGTAGAGATGAAGCTGGGAAAAAGTCGATTCTACTGTGTACAAACATATGATAGGAAGCTTGATGTATCTCATAGCAACACGCCCTGATCTAATGTTTGTGGTGAGTCTTATTAGTCGATTCATGGCATCTACAACTCAAATGCACTTCATTGTGGTAAAGAGAGTCATGAGGTACTTAAATGGCACACTGGAATATGGAATATAGTACCAGCGAGGGGAAACAAGCAATCTCATAGCCTACACGGATAGTGATTATGCGGGGGACATGGATGATAGCAAAAACACATCAGGTTACATTTTTCTGTTAAGTGAAGGAGTTGAGGCTCGGTCTTCATGAAAGCAACCCATTGTGACTCTCTCTACGACGGAGGCAGAATATGTTGCAGCTGCTAAATGTGCTAAATGTGCGTGCCAAGCTATATGGATGAAGAGAATATTGGAGGAAATCAGAATGATGCAAGTAGGTGAGCTGGTTTGGTTATGTGATAGCACTTCTACTATCAAATTGTCAAAGAACGCCGTTTTGCACGGAAGATCAAGTTTTGTACGTTATCATTTCCTGATAGACTTGTCTAAAGAAGGCATCGTCAAGTTGGTTTATTGCAGTTCAGAAATGCAGCTTGCAGACTTATGACAAAGCCACTCAAGCTAGCATCGTTCAACAAGATCAGAGCTGCATTCGAGATGAGAATTATGAACTAAATCTTTTGTTTGCAAAAGAGTTAAGTTCAAGGGAGGGTTTGTTAGGAAGTTTTCAATAAAGAATTGTTCACATGTAGACCAAGTCAAGCTGTTAGAGTCAGTTTCGGGTTTTAGTTAGAGTAGTCCTTAAGTTTCTGTTGTTCTGTTATTGTAAGTTTATAAAAGGCATTTGGATTGATCAATAAACATATCATTTTGAATGCAAACACAAAAACTTTGAGCTACAATTACATACTGCACATACATGTGATCGTTGATAATACGTAAGGGTTCGACTCATGTCATATAAGCTATATTTCCTTGAGGTGATTGGGCGACTCGAACCACAGTCAAAGGAGCTATGAGGTCACCACCATCCAGAAAGACTGGACAAGAGGCCACCGACATTTGGATCCTAACATAGCTACCTTCAAGGTCAAAGATTCTGCGAAATATGTTCACGATCGATAGCAAAGTACTTGGGAATGATCTGCGGTTAAATAATTAAACATTGGCGTTAGCAGAGAGTGGAGGAGCGTTTGAGTTCACGTTAAGGTAACAACGCAAGCCACTTACTTGAGCTAGGTCAATTTGTTGGCCGTTATATGTAAATGCGTGAGAAAAATATGATAATGAAGTCGTGAAGACCATGGAAATAAAAAAAAACACTTGTTGTATTCACCATTTTGTGTCTCTCTCTGTTTTGCAAGTACCTATAAAAATAAAAGATCTTTCTGAATTAATAACAATGTCTGGGTGGTGTAGTCGGTTATCACGCTAGTCTCACACACTAGAGGTCCCCGGTTCAAACCCGGGCTCAGACAATATATACATTTTCCATTTTAATATTTTTGGGATGGACATTCGGTATTCAGTTCAAGAGGTTTGGACTCATTTAAGATTTTTTATCGGTTTAGATTCATATCGATTTTTGTCTGAATCAGGTCGATTCTGGTTTTGAAGGACGTGCCCAAAATATTTTCGATTCCTATTCGCGTTCGAATAGTTCGAATATTATAGAAATATCTGGTATCTAATTACCCATTTTTTCAAAAAATACATTAAAATTATACAAAAATATATGTTGAAAATAACCAAAAATATTAAAAACATATATGAAAATACTTGAAAATATTTAAAAATACTAGAAAAATATTCTAAAATAGCAAAACTAACCTAAAATAACTAATTTAAATATACATATATTTGTTTATTACTGTATTGGGTACTTGATTTTCAGATATTTCGGATATCCGTTCAGATATTGGGTATTTTCAGTACTCGTTCAGGTATTAATTCCGTTCGGATATACTCGATTCCCGAATTATCCAATTCTTCGGACCCATTCGAATATTTTACTCGATCCCAGTTCATAGTCGAGTCCGTTTTTTGTGTCGGTTCTAGTTTGGGTATTCGAATGCGAGCAAAATGCCCACCACCCCTATTAAATTTTTAATTATTTTATGCATGTCATGATCTCCTCCTACAAGCACGCGGGGGAGCACTTTATTTTACACACGTGTGGCGCCTAGTTTCCCTTCTCTTTCCCCTTGCTTGACTCAAAGGGGAGAAAACACAATCACAAACCCTGAGGACCAAAACATTCGCGAATCGATTCTTCAATCTTGATCTTCGTAGCTGAGTACTCGTTCTCCTTTGTGCCCATAGTTTCTTGAGTCTTGAGAGAGATGGAGTGGGATAACGTTTCTGCAGAAGATGTGATTGAAGCTCTTAGAGAAGTTGAATGGTCGACTCCTCCTCATTCCTTGGCCGAGTTCTTCTCCATATGCGCCTTCCCTCGCTCTTTCTCTAAATGGATGAGCCGTCTCAAATGCAATCTCTACTAGTATTTAACCCCCTCTCATGCTTATTCGTTGTTTTGCAAATCGAAATGATTAAGTTTGATTCTATCTTCTTTTCTTACTCGTTTCTTGCTGCAACTATAGGGAAAATTACTTCATCATGTTGATTTTGATTCTGGGTATGTCTCAGACTTTTGCCCAATTTCTTAATTTTGATTTGAAGATCCTCTTCAACTCTGTGTTTTAACACTTTTGTCACTGTTTTGTTGACTAAGGTCTTGCACTTATCACACGTCCTCTGGCTATTCGTGGAGCTGCTCTTACAGCCTTAAGCTTAGCTTTTCTAAACGACAGGTGATTTCCCTGTGATTTCTCGTTGGTTTCTACTGCATATCGTTGCTCCCGTTAGTGTTGGATGGTTCACAACATTTGATTGTTTAGTTGGATGTTCTTTGGATGCAGTAATTTTAGCCCTGCAAATGGTTGTTCTTTAGTATTAGATTTTGATAGGTTAAGTTGTTGGTTATTAGTTCTTACCGTTGAATTGTTGCAAAGGCTCTCTCTATATTCAATGATTTGGTTTTCTTTCTACTTGACCCGTTAATTTGTTGGGATCTGTATGTATATGTCATCGTGTGTGTGTTTCCTTTACATTCTACTAGATGTTGTTGTATCTTGCAGTTTTGCAGCTACTTTCAATGAGAAGGCGATCCGGACCATTAGGAATTTCTCGCCACATTTAGTTGCAAAGATGAGGCCTCCACACATGTGAGACTTGGTCCGGATTTGTTGATATGGCTACGTATTGATTTGTTGACAAGTTTCATTAACATTTATTCCTTGTGAATATCATTCAGGCATGTCATTCGTGGGCGATCTGCAACTCGAAAGACAGTTTACATTTGTGGCCAACCACGTTCAGCATTCGTCTACCTTGGTTTAACCGGTACTAAAAAAAACTTAATGCCCCATAAGTCATCATATAGATCCCTCATACCTCACGGTGTGTAACTGAAGCAAAGTATTGCTTTTTCCTTTGTGTAGCCAGTATTGTCTTATGGTTTACTTCCTGCGGTTTGTTATGGGTCCTCTATGGATTTGCCACTGCCCTTCTCAGTAAGTGATTGTACTTCCAATGAATTTTTCTTTTTTCGGTCCAGTTTCAATCTTTGTTATCACTTGAAATTTTGTATCCCCATTAGTGATCACTCTCCACGCAAGCCTGAGACTCCAAACCCAATGCACAGTTGAACAGATTCCGCGAAGATTTTCGAGCTGTCTGGCGTAACTACAGTGAGCTTTAAAATTTAGCAAGAAGCTTTGATTTAATCTTGAAGCAAAACCAAGCGAGAGAGATGAGACATCGCATTTTCAAAGTAAGGACAAAAAGTGCCAATTCCTCCCATCATGTGTGCAAACAACAATTAAAATTGTATTTTCTTCTTCTATTAGGCAAGCAATTATGGTCTCACTTGTGATAAACATATGCTTCTTAGTTACATAGAACCATATGTTTTTAACCACAGAAAAATAGTAAAGTATAGTGTTGTATAGCCCAATAGAAAAGTCTATTGTAGTGTGTTGGTTCTTCTTTTAATTCGCTTGGGCCCAGTAATAATTGAAATGGGTTTTTAAAAAGGCCCAAAACATATGAAGAATTTCAAAAAGGTTCTGAGAAGAGACCGAGATTCGAACTCTGGACCTTTAAAACAAAAACAAATAAAGACATAGATAAGAGACAACGAAACCCTAAAAAAGAGAGAGAGAGAGAGAGATTCATCGTTTTAGGTTTACCAATCGAGAGAGGCATAAGCGGCGGTAGATCTGAATCCAAAAACGAGAGAACGATGATGATCGATTTGCAGCAAAAAACGAGCAAGTTCCGATGGGGGAGAAATGGACGAAGACGACAATCTCGATTTCCTTCTCCCTCCAAAGCAAGTGATCGGACAAGATGAGAACGGTTTGAAGACGGTGATCGAATACAAATTCAATGATGAAGGAAACAAGGTCAAGATAACGACTAAGTCACGCGTGCGAAAGCTAGCTTCTGCGCGGCTCAACAGACGAGCTATGGAGCAAAGGAACTGGGCTAAGTTCGGAGACGCTGCTAATGAGGATGCTGGTAGTCGCCTGACTATGGTATCAACCGAAGAGATCCTTTTTAAACGACCTAGGGCTCCTGGTAAATTCTTCTTCTCTGATGATGATTCTGGTAATTGTTTTTTTTTTGTTTATATGGCTACGTATTGATTTCCGATAGCGAGACTTGTTCTGGTTGATCTTGTGTTGGGTTGTGGCCAAAAGATTGGTAAAATTAGAAGTTCGTGCACTTTGAATCAATCGTTTTGGATGCTAATTGCGTGAACAAGAATTAGTAAACTCATCTCTAACGATGTTGTCTATGATCTGTTGTAACTAGGGATCAAATCTTATTCATTTTTTGATTATAGGACTTGAGCTAAATCTCTACTCTTTCTTTTGGATCTTAGGCTATTTTACTGAGGTGATCAATCACATTTTAGCCATGCGGCTACTTCGTTTTGTGATTGGCCAGTATGTCACCGATAGCAGTTTGTTGTTTGCGGCCCATTCCGAGTACGAGCAGAAATGTGCTCTCGCTTTTTCGGCTACCAACGATACACATCAATGCAGCTTTTATTCTCTGAATCGTGTCTGTTTATGTTCTTAGCCTGGTGAAAATAATCAGTTGACCTATGATTTTATAATTAGATTGGAAAAATCTTCATTTGTTATGTGTGGTTCTGTTCTGTAGCTACGCAATACTTCTTGCATCTCGAAAGACTTTTGATCTTCCGATTGTGATATGATTCAGGTACCAAAGCAGATGAAATGAAGGCAGAAGGAGAGAGCTTGTCTCTGTTGGGTAAAGGTGGTGCAATCCTCATGGTATGTAGGATATGCCACAAGAAAGGTGATCACTGGACATCAAAATGCCCTTACAAGGATCTGGCTGAACCAAGCGATGCCTTCATTGAAAATCCACCTATTAGTGAAATACCTTCCATATCTGCTGCAACCGGAACTGGCAAGGTTGTTTATGTCCCACCTAGCATGAGAGCAGGCGCAGAAAGAAACACTGCTGGTTCAGACATGAAGAGAAGGAACGATGAGAACTCTGTGCGTGTGACTAACTTGTTTGAAGATACCCGTGAACCGAACTTGATGGAGTTGTTCCATCTATTTGGAGTTGTCACGTGTGTATGTGGCCATTGATTAGAAAACTGGACTGAGCAGAGGATTTGCTTTCGTGAATTTCGTGAGCAGAGAAGACGCGCAAGTTTGGAGGTGGCAGAAAAGATAAGAAAGATATTGTGAAACTTTGTGAATAGAGAAGGTACAATGGTGGATCTCAGCAAAGGAGTATCAAGATGGGGTTGGAGACAAAAGGAAGCGTTTGTAGGTGAATGGGTGAATGTTGGGAAGAAGAAGAAGAAGAAGAAGAAGAAGAAAGTTGTGGAATCTTATGGAGGAAACTGATGCTCTGCATCAAAAAGAAAGGGTGAAATCTTTGGCTGCCTTGTCACATATACATAAAGGTATAATATTTCTTCAGCCTGTTGTTTGCTTTATGATCTTCAAGTGTTATGTTTATCATGTGACTATTTCTAGTTCGATTCTGAGTTAAACCTGAAACTATCATGGGGAATCTTCATGTTTTATAGCAAAGGAATAGGAACTAACGCACACACGCTTGGTAGCAGTTGAATTGGTTTCAGTTTGCTGCTTATCGTTACAATATATGCCTTCATTGTTGATAGCTCAGGTTTTCACCCGAGATAACACTGCAAGCGCACAGATGTACGTTGTAGTGGTTCGGGATCGAATCCACAGAGATCAAAGAGTAGCACGAAGAATCAAAATCAAACAGTGGGCTAAGGCTAGAAAAAATGTCTTTTGATAGATGCAAATGTCGAAAATAAGAGAGTACAGAAAACGCAGCAAGCAAACGAGGTTGTAAACAATTCAGAAAAGTGTTGGACATCGGGTATTCTCAGGGAAACATTTCATTGTTNAGAACCGTCTTGAACTCAAATTCTAATCTAGAACTGATCTACTTCCATAGCATCAGCGCCCTATGCACTAGAAACTTCGAGACTAACTTCCCTTGACCCTCGATTTCTAGTCATGCATTACTAACAGATTTGACAGGTTCACAATTCACTTAAAAAATCAACTTCCATTGGCTTAAGAAGAATTGCTAATCTATAATTCTTTCAGGCATTTAAACATTCACCTTCCAGCAGTTACACAACCTAAGATCAGAAACTAAGTGATTAATTAAGTATCATGCATTACGATTAACCATAGATGAAGATCCATTAGATAATATCCCTAGTCATGCAACTCGATATCAACAAATCATGAATCCCCTTTCTGATAACCCTAAACCCAACGAGCAGAGTACACACTCATAGATAAAGCAAAAACACAAATCAAATTGAGAGACATGATCGTATATTGCATAAATAAAAGTAAATAGGGTTATGAAACCTTCTCAATAGAAGAACTAAGATACATCTTCTCCCTAGGATACAAACTCAATCTCCCTGCTCTCGAAGTCTCAAAAACTGCATAATGAAAGGAAAAATTCGAGTCTAGGTCTTTTAGGTGAAATCCGGTTCAAAATAAGTTCGGTCTGGTTCTTCATAAAATCGGTCCGTAGATCGGGACAGGGATCGGTCGATCCATGTCTGGATCAGTCGATCTGTATCCAAAATTCTAGGTATTTTCCAGCTTTGCACGAACACTTTCTTCGAGACTTGAAATCCATCCAAAATGCTTCCTTTTCGCACCTTCAAGCTCGGATCCTGTAAAAACAACAAAGAACACAGAACCGTGCCAAAATAATCCGAAAGCATACTAAAAACCATAGATCTCAAATGAAAACCGTACTAAAAACCTACTAAAATATTGACACATCAAGGCCTCACATATCAAAACTTTAGGGGCTTTTTTTAGGAAAAGTTTAAGGCTTTCCAAATGTTGGTCTCTACTCTTACGATGAGAGTAACCATTTGAGCTAAGAAAAGTTGTAAAATAGGTTAGAACATAGCTTAAATGTTAATGTTTTTATAATGGTCAAGTATAGCAAAGCTCATAAGAAAGATTTTAATAGTCAATTAAGTCCATCTTATATAGGAATTGATTCAAAAGACCATATAATTCAACTTTTGCAAAGACCATCGAGCCGTAAATTCCAATCAATAATTTTCTAAAGACTAAAAGTTGTCTATGCAACATTGTACTTCTAGTGAGGGCATTGGTCATTAAGCAAAACTTAGCTACCTAAGAGGCAATTCTATCATTGTTCTCGATGCAATAGGAAATCTTATATGCTTATAACAACTTAAGTATTAACAAATGGAGGCAAACTATTTACAATGCTTTTAAAAAACAAATTGAAAATCTTTTTGAATTTTTGAAAAAAATTCAATTTTTTTTCTTTTTCGTAAATCATAACTATATACAAAGCAAGACTCAAATGTGACGAAAAAGAAAACATCAAAACTTAAAATGACATTAATACTAAGGCTCCTCCCCCAGACTTAAACTTCACTGTCTCGGTGAATCCTAAACAGTGAAAGTGATCTTTAAAAACACATAGAGAAAGAAAATATGCGTGATAGAAATAATGGTAAGTAGGCGTACCTTTGGAATACTAAGTTGTATGTGTCGAATAGATGAAACAGAGGAGTCACGCTCTTTGTTGTTGCGTCGTGAGCTCCTTGTTCTCGGCCTTGATGAGTCGCCGATGTAGTTCTTGCCGTGTCTCCTCCGCAAGGGCTCTTTGTAATAGGCTCTTTGTGGTATCATTCCTTGGTCTTGTGGTTCTCGGATGTCCAAAGGTGGGAGAGCTACCGAGTGCCTTCGTTGTTGGTGTTCATGAGTACTCGAGTCTTTATCTTCTTTTTCTTTCTCACTCGAGGTTGCATAGCAGTTATACTTGTCGCCCTTCTTCATCCACCTCCATAATCTTGTGAGAAAGTTTCCTTGTTTCCTTATAATCTCTCTTGGTCATTCACCTTCCTTTCCAAGTATAATTGGTACTCATTTCTTTGGTAATCAGCAGGCGGTTCTTCTTGTTGGTACTATAAATTGAAGGCATTTTCCTCTTCTTGATTCGATGGTAGCTCATGGGCGGACCTATAATTCGTTGGCTCACTTGGTAAGGCATGGCGATTGATGTAGAGATGTTGAGGGAGTCAGAACGAGAAGTTTTCATATTTAGTGGCTATGGTGTGCTCTTGTAACAATATGTAGCACACCTTCTTTTGTCTCTCTTCGTCAACGAACAAATAAATCACTTGGATGTTGATGGAACCTTGGTACCCATATATGAATTTCTTCTTAACCAAATGACTCATGTCCATTTTTCTTTCTCCCTTCAATTTTCGGAATTCTCCAAGGTTAACACATACGTGGAGAAACAATGGTGTGAGGAACCCGCCAATGCATATCAATGGTTCTGTTGAAGTTCTAAGTTCCTCATTGTAGTCGAGTATTTCGGTAATGAAGACAAATCCATGGATTACAATATTTCCGAAATAATCCTCCATTATATCTCCACTTGAACCTTTCATAATCGTCTTCACTCCTTGGAATAGCAATTTCAACCTCAATTTGCTCACCAATCTTGGGAAGCCTCATGCAAAGAATGTGTTGGCAAGTAACTTGACGAGATAGCGGATCGTTGGGTTTCAGATCGTAGATGTTTTGGCCGAATCCTCGTCGTAAGGTCTAAGTTCTATCTTGCTCCATAGAATCCTCGCTTCCAAACCATCCTCATAGTTTAAATCCTTCTTTTGATGGAGTGAAGCCGTAAACTTCGCAAACTTCTTCAAGAGATATCTTGTAAAGCTCATCTTTGATGTTGAATGTGAGGTACATGGTGTTTCCATATTCATTTTGCCCATGGACTACGCTCACCGTGGAGAGGCATTGAAGCGTTGGATGGGGATAGGTCACATAGTTCATTGAAAGAAGGTTCCCATATCCATCTTCCTAATCATGTATTGGACTTGATTGTGAATTTCCATCTCCCTTAATTTGTCCTCATTCGCCCAAGTTGTGTTTACGACCTTAGCATTCACTTGAAGATGCAAGTAAAGGACCGTCTCCTCATTGTACCAACTTGCATAGGGACATTAGCTTGTCCTCTTGAAGCCATTTTGGTTCCTACAAAATTTAGTGGAAATTGTGAGTTCTAGAATTTTAACGAACTAATGTGAGTTCTAGAATTTACAAGATATAAATTTAACGGTGAGGTTTAAGAAGGGTTTAGCTTTAAATTGAAATTAAACATTCAATAACAAATCATCTCAATTTTCGATTTTTAGCACCTTCTTTAACCAAAACATTCAATATAAATGCTATATCAAATGCATTCAAATGGATCGAAAATTTTCTTTAATAATTCCTCAAAATAATCGACCATACCAAATCCTAGCATTTTAATAGACTCGCAAGTTACCAAAAGATTCACAAGTTATGGATAAGATACTTACAAGAATGACCAAGAGTATGCCCATATTAAACAATGAAAGACCTCTTCTAAATTCTAATAAGTGTGCACTTAATATAATTTACCTAAATTCAATGACAATGTACAACACCCAAGGTTTTTAATAATGAAGAACAACTGAAACAACCATCACATTATCATAACAATGCAATGGCTAATGGAATGACGGTTCAAGAGTATCCTTTTTAGCTGATTAAAATCGAAAATTACGAAGCATAAAGGACAACTTCTAAAAGTTGTAAACTCTTTGAACTCTTCATGGATTTCAAGCATATATACCACAATTTTTACTTAAGAACCATTGAAACAAATTTTCCCTAAAATTTTCTCAAGAACACTATTCATGACCAATATTCATCAAGAACCACAATCCATAAATCAAGCAATTTTAGTTGTTTCAAGAAGGTCCAATACATGAAAACTCAACAACTAAGCTTAAGCTATCAGGATAACTTACAAAAAACATCATTTCTACTTCTGAATACCAAAATCGAAAGTTTCATCTCAAAAGAGGAGAAATTTTGGTCTCATACCTTGCTTTCTTGATGTAGAGAGGATTCTGAGAGTTGAGAACTTGCAAGAATTCTCTCAAGATTATAAGAACTAAAAACTTTAGCTTTAGGAGACGAGGTGGTCGATCTCTTTAAGCTAAAGGAGAGAAAGAATCTTGCTTTTACAAACAACATGTGCAAATGATGGTGGAGTATTCAAGTAGGTGAGACTTTTAAAAATTATAAAAAGATCCTTGAAAATTGTTTCCATAACCAAATGATAAAAAACCATTAAATTACGCTTAGGATTTTGAAATTCAATTTTGGAGGGGAAATTATGTTTGTTTTTGAAAGATTAGAACCAAAGGTTTTGAAATTGGAACAAAAATTGTTAAGTTTTCTCAAATCAAGCTTTTGCAAAATCACTCTTGAAAATATTTTAAAATGTTGAAATGCAAGTGCATAGCTCGAATTTTAGAGAACTTACCTTAGCAGAAAGAGTGTTCTTAGAATTAAGTCATAGTGACTCATTGAAAGTGTCTACATCTTACTCCTTTGTGTTTTTCGATCCTTGACTTGAATGTTTCCCTTTGGCACCTAAGCTTGAGCAAACAAATGACTCTGGAACAAGATTGTTCCAAGACATACCATCATCATTGAATTTTTAAAGAGTCGAAATTTAAAGCTTAAAAGGAATATGTACAAAGGATACTCATGAGATTGCCTCTCAAGTGCGCTTGTTTAAGGTCTTTAGCTTGACCATTATTCTTCTCTTTTAGTGAGTGAAGTGCAGGACAATCTCTTCAAAGTTGGGTTCTCTTGGAGACTTCTTTGTTGCCCACTTTTTGATCTTGTTGAAATTCTCAACCCCTTTTCCTTTGTAGGAGTGGGGATTGTAGCTAACCTTCGGGGTTGACCGTGTAATGTTCATCATGCCCGAGTCTTTGTGAGCCAAACCTTCCTTGGAGTCTTCTTTATAAAACCAATCCAAAATTTTATCCTCTCCTAAGCTCCCATAAGCTTTTTCATTTCGCATCTTGCTCCTTTGCTTCACTTCCCTTTGGTACATCGTGCCACAAAATGCATTGTCTCTCTTAGTTTTAAGAATTGGGTATGAGACTACCTCATTGATCCTTTCAAGATTAGCTCCTTAGAGTCAAAGTCTATTAAAGCTACGGTGGTATTGAGGAAAGGTGTTTCTAAGATCAATGGGAACTTGACTTGGTTGGATTTTGTGTCTTTTACCACAAAATCACACTTGAAAAGTGTGTTGTTGACCCTTAGCTCAATCTTCTCGATTCTTCCCGTAGGTGTCTTTTTCGATGCATTTCCTAGCAAGATGGGATTCACTCCTCTCTTGGTCTTGTATTGAAATCCAAGTTCTTTTACCCTTTCAAGAGATATTACGTTCAAACTTGCCCTTGTGTCCGCCAATGCATCTTCAAAATGATAATCCTTAAGAGAACACATAATTAGAAATTTTCCTTCATCATTGCTCTTCTCTAAAAGTTATTCAATAGCTCTAGTTGTTGAAATACCATTATCTCTTATAATCATCTCAACCTTATTCCCTGAAGCTTTAGCTTTTTCGAGCTTTTCCATGATAACTTCATTTGTCTTTGCTTCCTCCTCCCATTCCTTGGGAATGTCAAGAAGACCTTTCTTCTTAATTTCCTTGTAGTTGACGGGGGCCTTCTCGGTGGTCAAAGTTCAATAATTTATAAGACCTAATACCCTACACTCGATCCCGCAAGAGAACGGGGTCAATTGTGGTATTTTAGGGTCATCCAAGGATTTAAAGGCTTGACTTAGTAGAATCTAAACAAGGAGAATACACTAAGGCTCCTAGTCTAGGTGGCGATATAGTAAGAGATTGTCACGGATCTCTACCAAACCTAATCAAAGAGAGGGTAACATTGGTGATTGTTCAAATAAAGAAAGCAATAACAAAATAGCATAAAAGTAAAGCAAGCAAAGAGTAAACTTGGATCTAATCAAAAGAAAGGCAGGATCTTGAGACAATGGTTATTGGTTCGGATTCAATCTAGAGATGAAATGGACTTGGATAAGGCTTTATTAAAGGACATAGCTATTTCTAGACCAAGGATCCCTTTTTTGTCAATCAACCAACTCTCGTGACGGAGATCTATTCATCCATACACACTACAAGGCTCAACTCTCGTTTGCTGCCTATCTAAGCATGTAAGTGATAGTGACTTTCAATCCATTATAGCCATTTAACACGTTGGTGCCCCTAAAGGCAAACTACTATCATAGCTCAAGGTGAAAAACATAGATCTAGTTCTCACAAGCATTTCATCGAACACTTTCTAGGCGTCTTTGAGCAAGCAATGAACTTTGGAAAACTAAATTAGACCTAGTACAAATCATGCTAAGATCTAGCCTAAACATCCATTCCAAACCCTAAATCTAACCCTACCCTACCATATCTCAAGATCCAAGAAGGATATACTCACTAAAATTCATGGAAATCCAAAGACATGAAATGGGTCTTTGAGCTCCCATGGTTTTAGAAGAATAGATTTAAAGAGAGAGATTAGAGAGAAAAGATCCAAAGAACTTAAATAAAATAAAGAGTTATTACAAGATCTTTGAGTCTTAAAATGAAAGCAAATAAGTGTCTAAAGAGTTGCAAATAGATGTAGAAAGATCCTCATTTGTTCTTGGAGCATAAGGATGTATTTATACCAAAGAGAGAGTGAAGGAAGCCCTAAAAAGGGTATTTCCGGCCAATGTTGTCAGCCATCGACCTCCCAGGTCGATGGGAGCCAACCTGAGGTCGATGGGAGTCAACCTGAGGTCGATGGGAGCCAACATCCAGAAGAGAAGATGTTGTTTGCTGTAAATGTCGCTGGCAGTCGACATCCTGCTCGATAGGAGCTCCCTTTTAGCAGTTTTGATGGCTTCTTGCTCCTCTTTGATGCCTTGTTGATCTCCAACTCTTCCATAGCCTTTTGCTCCTTTTCTCCATGATTTCTTAGCTTCAAATCCACCTCGAATTCATCCTTAGAGCCTTCATAGATCTATCCCAAGTTGCACCTACATAATGCAAAGAAAATGCATGCAAATGAAAGATGTTCCTAAAATAGACTCTGGACTCAAACTAATGCATTCTAAGACTTAAATGCCATATATAAACCCAAAAGTGGATGAAACTAAGATAAAATGAACCTAATTATGCATGAAATTATATACACATCAACACCCCCCCCCTCCGGACTTGTCCTTTGCTTGTCCTCAAGCAAACAACAAAGACCAATCCCGGAAATGAGGTTTGCAAATGGAAACTCAAAACCAAGAAAGGAAAAGTAATGCCTTATGCCTAATGTCCTCAAGNGTCTAAGTACTTCTCCGTTATCATCACAAGACCAACTCTTAGAATCTAAGTTAAGCATTCATAGACTA
>OVAN01001300.1:0-24819 GCA_900406275.1 Anastatica hierochuntica | reverse complement strand
TCTTAGAATCTAAGTTAAGCATTCATAGACTACCTCATCGCCAATTCCTTTACTTACGGGCAAGGCATCTCATCCATTCGGTTTGGAATTCAAAGAAGGGTTTAATGTAAACAAGTTTAAAAAGAAGAGGGTTCACTCGATTTTTAAGTTAGTTTCTCTCAAACAAAAGTAGTGCAAGACACTAGGCAAAAGCAAGGTGGTAGCCGAACAATTTACGCATACAAAGCATTTACTTCCTCTAATTTTTCCCACACCATTTCTTCCTAAGGATCTAGACACTTACTTGATATTCTACCCATCCTAATCCTATAAACCAATATCTTTTATTGAACCATACTCATTCTTTTTCTTTCTTTTTGTAGACAACTAGAGATTATTAAACATTTAAGACTTCTAAGCTACTAACCTTCTTTTGTATTTCAAGAGCCACTCTCTAATCACTTGTATTCTTGTTTCTTTTAATGGTGGACTCTCTAAGCTTTTGGTTTCTAAGGTTAGAGCTTCAACTTAATACTCATCTCTAGTGTCTTTTTCTTTTACTTCTTCTTTTTATCTTTTTAGATTTTCCTTCTTTCTTTTTCTTATTGGAACAACCTAGGATCATTTAAACACTAAGGAACATCTACTTGACCCAATATTCACAAACCATACCCAAGACTTAGAAAAATCCAAAACCACAAAGATTTTCCCCTCCTATTACTCTTAGCCTTAAAGTGAGGCTAACTCTAAGGAAATATTTTCTTTGTCGTTCAACTTCAATTCACTCTGGATTTTGCCCGTGTGTGCACTTTCCTAAAGAGGCCTCACAATTCGAAATAATAGGGGGTTTTTAAGGAAAGGCTTAAGGGTTCATAAGGGTAGGTTACTACTCTAAAGAGAAGAGTAGCCATTTGAGCTATGATAGAGTGGTAAAAAAAAGTTAGAACATAGCTCAAATGTGATGAATTCCCATGGTCAAGTATAACAAAGCCCATAAGCAAGATGCTAGAATTCATTAAAATGCCATCTTAGGTAGGAATTGACTCTAAAGATAATCTACTTCAACATTCGCAAAGACCTTAAAGTGGTCAATTCTGATTATGAATTTTCCTAAGACAAAAAGCGGTCAAGGCAATATCTTACTTCTAGTGAAGGCATTAATCAATAGGCAAAACTTAACCATCTATGAGGTCATTTCATCATTGGTCCCTATGTAAAATGCAATCCTATGTGCTCCTACAAACTAAATATTCACAAATGTATGCAACCTATATGAAAATTTTGAAAACAACTTGAAATTTTTTTGGGTTTTTCGAAAAAATTTAAATTTTTTTGGTTTTTTGTAAATCATAGTTATCT
This sequence comes from Anastatica hierochuntica, assembly GCA_900406275.1. NCBI lineage: Eukaryota > Viridiplantae > Streptophyta > Magnoliopsida > Brassicales > Brassicaceae > Anastatica > Anastatica hierochuntica. Next base: position 23,481 of record OVAN01001300.1, on the reverse strand, counting down.
ACAATGCAAGACACAATATGCAAGAAAAGAAAAGAAAAACACCAAAACTAAAAATAGTACTAGTACTAAGCCCCTCCCCCAGACTTAAATTTCACTGTCTCGGTGAATCCTAAACCGTGAGAGTGACTAACACAAAACACACATAAAAATGAAAAATATGCAATGGTATTAACAATGGAAAGTGTAGATGTACCTCTTAGACAACTCATATGTATGAGTGTCTTGTGGATCCAACGGAGGAGTCAGACTTGTGGTTGCGCTTGGATCGTTGTGGCCTAGATGAAGAAGGGCCAACGGGATCCTTTCCATGTCTCCTCCGGGATGGCTCTTGGAATGATGTTCTCAGTGATTGCATTCTTTGCTCTCCTTGCTCCCGGATTACCAATGGTGGGTGAGCCACCGAGTGTCTTGGTATTTCAAAATTATGACCACTTGAGATTTTGTGTTCCGCTTCTTCCTCACTTGAGGTGGCATAACGAATGTGCTTGTCACTCTTCTTCATTTTCCACCATAATTTGGTGAGGAAGTTCCCTTGCTTCTTGATCACTTTCTCTTGGTCATTTACCCTCTTCTCCAAGTACTCCTCATACTCGCTCCTTTGGTACTCTCGGGGTGGTTCTTCGCTTTGGTAATTAAAGTTGAAGGCATACTCGTTTTCTTGGGTTGGTTGTGTCTCGGCAGGATAAGACTTGTAGGGTCTTGGTTCGTTCGGTAGGGAGTGAGGGTTGACAAATAGGTGCCGCAGTAAATGGAACGAAAGGTTCTCGTCCTTGGTTGCCAAGGTATAATCTTGCAAGGGCAAGTAGCATGCTCTCTGTTGCCTTTCCTCATCAACGAACAAGTAAGTCACTTGGATATTAGTGTACCCATGATATCCATAGAGAAATTTCTCCTTCACCAAGTGCTTCAAGTCCATTCTTCTCTCTCCCTCCAACCTTCGGAATTCCCCGAGGTTAACTCCAACATGGAGAAATAGTGGAGTGAGGAATCCTCCTATCCTTATCAAAGGTTTGTCCGCGGTTCTCAACTCTTCATTTTAATCCATCATTTTACAAAGAAAAACACCTCCATTGTTTACGTTGTTTCCCTCGAGGTCATCCATTATTTCTCCACTTGGTCCTCTCATCCCCGTTTTGATACTTTTGAATAATAGCTTCAAGCTTAATTGTCTCACTAGCTTCGGCGGGCTCCTTCCCACAAACGTGTTTCCAAGAAATTCCAAAAGGTATCGAATTATTGTATTTCCAACCTTTGATAGCTTCGTCGAGCCTTCCTCATATTCTCCAAAGGTTATCCGTTCCCAAAGAATTCTCGACTCAATTCCATACCCATAACCGAATTCTTCCTTTGTTTTATTGAACCCGTATACTTGGCAAATCTCCTCAAGGGGCACTTTGTAGAAGTTCTCCTTGATTTTAAATGTGAGGTATGCAGAGCTCTCATAAGGACCACGTCCTTGCACCATGCTCACCGTTGAGAGAGATTGGAGAGTGGGGTCTCGGTAAGTTGGATGGTTCATTGTTAGGATGCTCCCCATATCTATTTTCCGAATCAAGTACTTCACTTGATTGTGGATTTCCATGTCTCTCAAAACGTCCTCATCCGCCCAAGTTGTTGCAATGACATTTGCATTTTCTTGGAGATGCAAGTAAAGGCTGGTCTCTTTGTCATACCAACTTGAGTAAGTAACAAATGCTTGTCCACTTGATGTCATCTTTCGATCTACAAAAGATAGTAGATGTCATGATTTCAAAGCTTCTTTAATAAACGAATGCAAAAGGTTCAGAGGAATCTCAACAATCCATGAACAAGTCACAAAAATTCTAGAATCTTAGCATGGCTTCTTAACCAAACCATTCAATCCAAATGCCATCTCAAGAGATAGACAAGGGACAAAATATTTTTTCAAAAATGATCAAAATATTTGGCCACCTTCACTTAGTATTTTAAAATTTTCACGAATTACCGAAAGATGCAAGTGTTATGAGTAAGATGCCTACTTGATAAACCATGAGGATGTCCATTTTAAATAATTAAAATCCTTAACTAAACTTGGATAAGTGTGTACTTAATATAATTTATCCAAATTCAATAGTAATGGACAATGCTCAAGGTTTCAACAACAATCAACAAACAAAACAAGCTTCTTATCAACATAACAATGCAATGACAACTTAAATGAGAGTCCAAAATCAATCCTCTTAGCCTATTAATGTCGAATATTTTAGGCCTTAAAGGACATCATCCAAAAGTTGCATCCCCTTTGAACTCTTCATGCAAAACAAGCAATGTACTATGAATTTTACATAAGAACCAACTAAACAAATTTTTCCCAAAATTCATTTAAGAACACTATTCATTAGCACTACTCACAAAGAAAAACAATCCATGATTCAAGCAAATTTAGTTGTTTCTAAGAAGAATTAACAAATGAAAACTCAACAACTAAGCTCTAACTACCAAGAATACTCACAAACAGCACCTAACTCCTTTCTTTCCACCAAAATCAAAAATTGCTATCAAGGAAAGGAGAAGTTTTTAGTCATACCTTTGTCTTCTTGGTTCAAATGTGAGTGAGAGAAATAAAGAGCTTGAAGAATGCTTGCAAAAATGGAAGTTTTTTGTGAAAAATCTCAATTTCTTTCTCAAAGCTTTCAAGAACTTCAATGGTAGCAAAGAAGTGATGGAAATGTCGATGGGGAAGCAAAGAGAAAGAGTGTTGTTGCTTTTTGAAATAACATGTGCTAATAATTCACAAGTGTCCAAGTGGGTGGTTTTTTTTTAAATTACAAAAGTGGTCCTTAGAGATGTCTCTCTTAACCGTTTTTCAAAAGTTTAACCAAATCACCCCTTTAAAACGTTAAATACAATTTTGATGGGAAAATCAAGTTTAGTATTTGAGAAATTAGGACCAAAGGGTTTTTTAAATGATCAAAAGGTTTTGGTTTTCTTGAATCTAGCTTTTGAAAATTCCACTCTTGAAAATGTTTTAAATGGTGAAATGCAAATTATATGCTTGAATTTAGGAGAAATTATCTTGGCCAATGGAGTGTCTTAGAATTTTGAGTCATATCGACTTGTATAAAACTTTGATCCATTAATCCATTTTGGCTTTGATCTTTTCCTTGATTAGCTCTCCTTCGGTACCTAAGCCTAGAGCATAAGAATGTCTTTGGAGAAAGTTTCTTCGAAGACAAAATCACATTTACTGAATTTAAAAGCACGAAAATATATACATAGGATATGCTTGACATTGCCTCTCAAGTGCGCTTGTTTAAGGTCATTAGCTTGACCGTTGTTCATTCTCCTTGATTGATGAAATGAAGGACCATCCTTTCGAAGTCGGATCCTATGGGTGCTTTCTTAGTAGCAAAATCCCTTTTCTTAAGGAAATTAGCAACTCCCTTTCCCTTGTAGACATTTGGGTTGTAGCCACTTTTGAAAATTGGAGATTCAAATTGTTGCATGCTTTCTACTTTGGCTACTTTTTCACCAAGAGTACTTGGCATTTCCCTTGCCTTTCCTTGGTGCATTGTACCACAATACCCAATGTCCTTGTCAAGCTCGATCATAGGGTAAGATGCTCCCTTGGCGACATACTTCAATGTCAATTTCTTTCCTTTGCAATCAATAATTGCACTCGTAGTCAACAAGAAAGGGGTTCCAAGTAGAATTGGTAATTTGGCTTGGTGGGAATTGTTGTACATAACCACAAAGTTGCTTTCCACATATGTGTTCCCCACTCTTAGCTTGATGTTTTCCAACCTTCCCATTGGAACCTTCCTCGTGGCATCTCCCAAAAGTACAGGATTAGCTCCTTTCTTGATTTCACCTTCCAAACCAAGGTCCTTTACACGGTCTAGAGAGATCACGTTCAAGCTATCTCTGGTATCCGCCAAAGCGTCCTCAAATTGGGAGCCTTTTAGAGCACAAGGCACTACAAACCTTCCTTCATCATTGCTCCTTTTCAAGAACTTTTCTCCCACTTCATAGATTGGAATGTTATTAGCTTGAAATACCTTTTCAACCCTCTCTATAGTACCTAGTTTCTTCTCGAGCTTTTCCTTAATCCTTGCATCGTTTTCGGCTAACTCATACCATTCTTTTCAGGGATGTTCAAATCGCCATCTTGTTTCATCTTGCGATAGAGAACTCCCAAGATTTTCTTTCTTATAACATCAAGGAAAAGGTAAGTGATTCTTTGTAGAAGAATAATTCAAGATGGAGAATTCCTCATCTCCTATGTCCATTTCACTAGGCTCACCGTTAAGAGCTTTTGGGTTTTCATCCATTTTTTCAAATGTCTCTTTCCTTGAGACATTGAATTTATCTTCCTCCTCGAAGCTATCATCCTTATTAGCTTCCTTAAAAACTTATTACTTAGTAGCCGTATAAACAAGCAAAGGCTCTTCTTCTTCTTCCTTCTTAAATTCGACACCTCTTTTAGCCAAAGGAGTGTTCTTATTCTCAACCTCATTTCCATTCAGAGCACCTTTTCCTTCAATTTCAATGGCAAATTCGGCATGACCTTCCTTGAAATTCGGGCTTCCAATCAACTCCAAATCCAAGCAATCAACATTCTCATCAAGAGGATTCAAAAATAAATTCTCAAAATCAGCAATAATCTTTTCCTCTTCAAGAGTAAAGACAATACCGTCCCATGGTTGAGGAGTTTGGTCGAACTCTTCTAGAAAGGCGTTGCAAAAATCCTTGCATGATTCTCCTCTCTCCTTAGATACTCCTTTTCCTTTACGTTCCGAGATCACTTTTTGGAGTTGAGAATCTATTACCTTGACATGTGAAGCAAGAGCTTCATGCTTGATATTCATATCTTTGTAGATAGACTCTATCCTCACATTCATTTCTCCAAACTCCTTGTTGAGGTCAGCTTTTGTCTCATTCTGTCCTTCCACTAGCTTCTTTAGCATTGCAAATTCTCTTCTTCTTTGGTAGGACCGGTTTGTTGTTGAGGCTTTTGGTAGTAGCCTTGCCTAGATTGGTATTGGTACCCTTGTTGGTTTGTCTTCGAAAGATAGACTTGATCTTGTGGATTCTCCACATTAGTGCTTCGGTAAGATAAGTTGTTGTTGAAAGGCTTATACCCTTGGTTGAAGGGTTTTTGGTAGTACCCTCCTTCTATGTAGCTCATTTCCTCTCGGTTCTCAACCTCTTGTCCTTCGACATCGGTTTCCGCAAAGTGAACACTTCTTCTTGTTTGTTGTATGAGCCTATCAACTTTATCATTTAGCTCCTTGATCTTTTCTTCCTTAGATCTGGTGCTCCTCACCGTTTTATCATAGTCATCTCCATCGCAATTGTCGCTTTTGCCAAGGTTTTCAATGAGCTTCTCTTCTTGCTCTGCGGAAAGACTAGCAAAGTTTCCCATGAGGCGGTGTTAAAAGCTAGACGGTACTTCTCATGGATACCTCTATGGAAGATTTGAAGAAGGTTGCCCTTTTTGATACCATGGTGAGGACAACTCCTTATGTATCCATTGAAGCGCTCCCAAGCTTCATAGAGCGATTTCATTCCTCCTTGCTTGGAGGTAGATATCTCATTTCTTATCTTGGCCATCCTTTGGGGCGATAAAAACTTAGCCAAAAATCTCCTTTTACGCTCGTCCCCGTTGTGACTGAAGATGTCACAACTCCTTTTTCCCATTGAGATGCCTTGTCTCCTAAAGAGAATGGAAACAAGTTTTGCCTGATGATGTCCTCCGGCACTCCGTTGATTTTCACTGTTCCGGTCAACCTTTAAAAGTTGTCCAAGTGCTCAAGAGGGTTTTCCAATGCAAGTCCGAAGAATCTTGCATTTTGTACCATATTAATGAAGCTTGACTTTATTTCGAAGTTGTTGTTGCGGATTGGTTGTGGCATTTCATCGAACACTTTCTAGGTGTCTTTGAGCAAGCAATGAACTTTGAAGAACTAAACTAGACCTCGTAGAAATCATGCTAAGATCTAGCCTAAACATCCATTACAAACCCTAAATCCAACCCTAGCCTATCATATCTCAAGATCCAAGAAGGATCTACTCACTAAAAGTCATGGAAATCCAAAGACATGAAATGGGTCTTTGAGCTCTCATGGTTTTAGAAGAATAGATCTAAAGAGGGAGATTAAAGAGAAAAGATCCAAAGAACTTAAATAAAAAAGAGTTATTACAAGATCTTTGAGTCTTAAAATGAAAGCAAATAAGTGTCTAAAGAGTAGAAAAAAAATGTAGAAAGATCCTCATTTGTTCTTGGAGCATAAGGAAGTATTTATACTAAAGAGAGAGTGAAGGAAACCCTAAAAAAAGGGTATTTTCAACCAATGTTGTCAGCCATCGACCTCTCAGGTCGATGGGAGCCAACCTAAGGTCGATGGGAGCCAACATCCAGAAGAGAAGATGTTGTTTGTTGTAAATGTTTGTGGCCATCGACCTTTGGTAGCTGGCCATCGACTTCCTAGTCGATGGGAGTTCCCTTTTAGAAGTTTTGATGGCTCTTGCTCCTCTTTGATGCCTTGTTGATCTCCAATTCTTCCATAGCCTTTTGCTCATTTTCTCCATGATTTCTTAGCTTCAAATCCACCTTGAATCCATCCTTAGAGCCTTCACAGATCCATCCCAAGTTGCACCTACAAAATGCAAAGAAAATGCATGCAAATGCAAGATGTTCCTAAACTAGACTCTAGGCTCAAACTAATGCATTTTAAGACTTAAATGCCATATATACAACCTAAAAGTGGATGAAACAAATCTAAAATGAACCAAATTATGCATGAAAATATATACACATCAGTAGTGTTGCTCAAGGATTTTCTTTTTAAAGCGTTGCGAGTATGAAAAAGTGGACTTAAGAATCAGAAGACTTAGAATTGGGAAACCTTCCTCACTCACTTCTTCTCGTCTAGGCATGTACGTGGGAATATTTTCCTTCTTCTCAAATGCCTTTTTCCTTGAGACATTGAGTTCTTCTTCTTTATTGAAGCTTTCATCTTTCTTAGTTTTCTTAACTCTTTCCTCTTTAGTAGCCTTATCATCATTCCAAGGCTTTTTCTTCTTCTCTTCAAAATTGACATCCCCTTTAGCCAAAGGAGAGTCTTCCTTCTCAAGCTCATTTCCAATTGGAGCGTTTTTCCATCAATATCAAGGTCAAATTCGGCATGACCTTCCTTCTCAATTGGGTTGCCAACCATTAAACATCCAAGCAATCAACAACCTCATCAAGGGGATTCAAAAAGAGATTCTAAAAATAATACATAATTTTCTCTTCTTCAAAAGTTAAAACAATACCATCCCATGGTAGAGATTTGTTGTCGATTTCTTCCAAGAAGGCATTACAAAAGGCCTTGTTTGACCCTCCATTTTCTTTAACTAATGCCTTTCCTTTTGGGTCCGCAATAACTTGTTGAATTTGAGAGTCAATTACCTACACATGTGAAGCAATAACTTCATGCTTGTTGTTCATGTCTCGATGCATGGCTTCCATCTTGGTATTGATTTCTCCAAACCTCTTGTTAAGCTCGGCTTTAGTCTCATTTTGTCCTTCCACTAGCTTAGAGCATAGCATGGTTCTCTTCCTCTTTTGAAGGATCGACTTGTTGAGGCTTTTGGTAGAAGCCTTTTTGGGTTGGAATTGGTACCCTTGTTGGTTAGTCTTGGGTGTATAGACTTGATCTTGTGGGTTCTCCACATTGTTGTTTCGCTAAGACAAGTGATGTTTGTAAGGCTTGTATCCTTGGTTGAAGGGTTTTTGGTAGTACCCTCCTTGGATGTAGCTCACTTCTTCTTGATTATCACTCTCTTGTCCTCCTTCAAATTCGATTTCAACAAAGTGAGCACTTCTCTTTGTTTGGAGATTAAGTCTATCGACCTTGTCACTAAGCTCTTTGATCATGTCATCCTTTGATCCCGTTCTCCTAACCGTTCTATCATAGTCATCTTAATCACAATTGTCGCTTTGGGCCAAATTCTCAATAAGTTTCTCTTCTTGTTCGGCAGAGAGACTAGCAAAGATTCCCATATAGGCGGTGTTCAAAGCTCGACAATACTTCTCATGGATACCTCTATGAAATATTTGAATTAGGTTGCCTTTGGTTATACCGTAACTTCGTTCCTCCTTGTTTGAAGGTAGAGATTTAATTTCTTATCTTCGCCGTTCTTTATGGTGAAAAGAATATTTCTAAGAACATTCTCTTGCATTCATACCATGTTGTGTTAGAAGATGTCACAATGCTCTTCTCCCATTGTGAGCCTTTGTTCCTAAAGAGAATGGAAACAAATTCAATTTGATGACATCTTCCTCCTCTCCATTCATCTTCACCGTGCGACACATTATTCAAATGCTCCAGAGGATTCTCCAATGATAGACCAAAGAATCGAGCATTTTGCACCATGTTGATATCAAAGTTTTTGTTGTAGGTTGGTGGCGACATTATCCCCATTCTTTTGCCATTAGTGAATGACTCATCTCCTTCTCCATTCCTTGGTTCTTATCTAGGGTGATGGAATGGATGGTGCTCTTGGTTCTCTTGACCAACGAACATCCTATGAGGTAGAGGTGAAACCCGTTCTTGTGGTTAATTCTCTATAAGTTGAGGATTCTCTTCTTCAATTTCTTAATTCATTCCAAACCTTAGTAGATGGGCTTGTCTTTCTCTAGCTCTCCTTTGTCTTGATTTTTTCCTTTCAATGTGAGTTGAATCAATGTCAAGAAGTCTTGTGTCTTGCTCATTTCTAGACCTTGTTATCATGTACCTTCACAAACCAAAGGAAATCAACAAAAGAAAGTTAGAAACTTTGGTGAAATAAGCAATAAAAGTAAATCCTAGTTCTTGAATTCTAGAAATCTGTTTGAAGATTCTAGCTAAAGCCTAAATCCAACAGCAACGGCGCCAAAACTTGACATTAGCCTTTTGTGGGTGGCAAATGAGCATGCTTAAATTTATAAAACCTAAGTCTACCCAACAATCCCGAAAGAGAACGCGGTTGAGTTGTAGTACTTAAGGTATCGTCCAAGGATTTAGAGGCTTATCTATAAGAACCTAAGCAAGGAGAATTCACTAGGAATCCTAGTCTAGGAGGATCAATTTAGATGAGGGTTGTCACTAGTCTCCACTAAATATATCGAAGGTAAAGACAAGCAAAATAAAAATGTATAAATAACGGCAATTAATAAACAAACAATAAGTAAAAGGCAAGAAAAGAACAAGCTTTGAAAGTAAACTATGATAAAGCTAAAATCTTGAGATAGTAGCAATTGGTTTGGGCTTGATCCAGACTTGTGATGGACTTTTCCAAGGCTTTATTAGAGGATTGAAGCTACTCCCAGGCCAAGGATCCCCCCTTAATCGATCTACCCACTCTCATGGCGAAGATTTACTCACCCATACAAATTACAAGGCTCAACTCTTTCTTGTTCCCTATCTAAACATGTAAGTGATAGTGTTCCACAAGCTCTTCTAGCCATCTATCACCTAGGTAACATCCACTCTCATGGACCCAAGTGAAAGACATAGGTTTTGTTCTCTCAAGCATTTCATCGAACACTTTTTAGGCGTCAATGAGCTAACAATGGATTTTGAAGAACTAAACGAAACCTAGTTTGGAATCTATTCCTAAATCTAGCCTAATCATCCATCACAACCTAGATCTAACACTAGCCTACTACATCTCAAGATTCAAGAGGGATCTACTCTCTAAGTGTCATGGAAAACCAAAGACAAGGGTTTGGTCTTTAAGCTTCCATGCCCTTAGATTTAGATCTAAAAGAAAGAGATGAAGAAGAGAAACACAAATCTAAATAAAAGAAATAAAAATATTTATTACATGTCTTTAGATCTTGGAACAAATGAGAGGCTATTAATAATAAAGGAAGGAAGAGAAGTTGCGCTAATAGCAATTTATTCCGTATGTGGATGTCACTATCGACCATGTGCATGCCCCTATCGACCATGTTTGTCAATAGGGGCGTGCATTTGGCAGCAAGTTATCCAGTGCATGTGGCTATCGATCCCATGCATGCCACTATCAACCATGCTGGTCGATAGTCGCATGCATTTGCAGTTTGGGGCTTCTTCTTTGGTCCTTTGTTAGCTTCATTGCCTCCATCCATTCCAAATGCATTTAGTGCTTGGATTCCATGATTTCTTACCTCCATATCCACCTTGAATCTATCCCTAGAGCCTCCATTAAGCCACTCCGAAAGTACAACCTACAAATGCAAGAAAATGTATGCATATTCAGCTAACTCTAAACCTAGACTCTAGACTCAATCTATATGGATTCTAAGGATAAAATGCAATATATACAACCTAAAAGTGGATAAAACTAAGCTAAAATGCATCTAAATATACATGAAAAGATGTACACATCAGTACTGTTTAGCGTAGGTATGTAACACAATCCAATTATGAATCATCTCCACTTTCAAGGTTCGAGACTCTATACTAATGAACAACCAAGGGACAACGTCTTTTAAACGACCTTGTATAAGACAAGTATGCATTAACTATGTGTGTATGATTGAATGTTCACAATTCTAGATCGATCCACTTTCTTGTCTAATTAGAATTGCTCACCACATACTAGTTTGAGGAATAATAAAATTTTTTGGAATGCATACTACTTTAGATCTACTTACAAACGCACCTATAGAGTAAATAACAATGAATACGAGCAAGGGTGATAACAATAATGATAATCCTTAATAGATTTGAATCCCTAAGCGTACATGATCATGATCTCATGATAACCTATTGTTTACTAACAAACTACTCTAGATTGAACATATTAAACATGCATCAACAAAGAATAGAAAGCATTAGATCAATCAAAGACAAGGAAGAAACGAGAAAACTGAGTTTTACTGCTGAATTGATGAATAAACAATGAGGTCTCGAGATGGGAATGACACGTCCCTGCCTCCTTTAGACTCTACTCTAACCTAAAAATGCAACTCTATGAAATCCAAAGGCTAAAAAAAATTATATAGTGTTTGTCCAATATAGGTCAATTAGGTTAAAATCGGGCCTTTAGGGCCTTTCAATTTGAGCTTCTTGTAGAAGGGCTTCCACCTGACTTGGGCATTGAAAGACATGTAAGACATCCACTTTGGTCGTGTTAAAGCCTTGATAGAAACTACAGTCTTAGTCTATTAGTTATAGCCTTCCTACGCATCCTTCATTCGCAACCCAGCAAGACCAGTCTTCAGTATCTTTTGTATTACTCTTGACCCTCAACTCGAATAATGTTAAACCACTTCCATGTGAAAGCTTACTCAATTATCTAGCTCCTGTCTAAATTTCATATAAATCCAACGATGGCAAGGTGTTCATCCTGGATGTTCTTTCCGATGATCGAAAACTGTCCAAAAACTAGCTTTTAATCTAATTAGCTCCATATTATTGCTCCAAAATGTATATTTTAACCTGAAATGACTCAAAACACTACAAATACGGGAAAAATACATTTTCATGCATAAAAATTGCTTAAAAACACTAAGAAACATATTAAAAACTATACGAAAAGTGGTAAAATATTGGTGTTATCAACTCCACTAACTTAGCTTCTAGCTCGTCCTCGAGCTAAGAAAACGAAGAATAGAGAAGATGTATGAAAACATGGAAACGTATATGGACTTTCTGAACTTTTTGGTAACTTATACTGAAAAAATCTGCTAACACCTGCGTTGACTTTTAGGTAGAACCTCCGGTTTTCACCACAAGTTTTAGCAACGTTCCTGATTCCTACAACAATCAACAAGAGGGATCCAATATCTCCAAACCTACAGCTTGTAGTCTCTTCGAGGGAGTATTGATCAAAAAACACATAGACTCAAATTAAACAAGATCCTAAAAAATTTCAGCCCACAATCAATTCTTTTCCTCTTCCTTATTCACTTTTAAATGCTCATTTAGTGGCTGATTTTTTCTCTACTTTTCTAAGGTAGCAATTTATTTTTTCTATCAGCCTTTGAGAATCGATTTTTCCCTACTTTCATTGAGTATCATTTTATTTTTTTCTATTGATCTCTTTCTTCTTTTTTTCTTTTAAGCACATTCGGATTTTACTGGTTCCAAAATTAATAATAAGAATCAGCATCACTTTTGAAGAAATTTAATAAACATGAAACCGGGGAACCATAGACTTAATTTTGTCAGGTCTCAAGAGGAATCCGATTCAATATATACTAAGAACCAAGAAGAGAAAATTAAACTCATTAAATGCTTAAGTAGATAAGGATTACTCGTATATTAAGTGATACGGTGTCTTGGTTAGCTGATCCATCTAGGCTATCCTGTTCGGTAAAACTGCAGTCAAACACTGACACTAGGGATACTAGTCATTAGTCACGTGGTTTGTTCAAAGTAAGATAGTTTCCCGACTAGTTTTGACTCAATAAAACGCTTTATTTTGAATTTTTTTTAGAACGCCTCAAAAACGTGAAAAATCAAAAGAAAAAGAAGCATTAATAACAATAAGAATCCCTAGACTTAACATACACTGCCCCGTTGTAAAATCAAGTGAAGAATGTGCTGAAAACTAATGGAAAAGATAAGTAATAGGAAACACTTAGCTACTGGTCGAGATTTTGGAGAATAGATGCAACAATATGTGATGTTTCGGTAAACCGAAATTTTGCTCGTTTGGTTGTTTTGTAATCCATGAAGAATGCCCCGATCAAAATAAATCTCCACAGAAAAATAACATATTTTATAAGTAAAAATGATGTTTAGTTTTGCTATTTAATGGTGGATCTTCAATTTGACAACTTGATTCGCCTGGCGGAGCTCAATTTTGCTTTGACCAAGTTTTCTTATGTTTCTGGTTCAATTTGGGTCTCGAAATGAAATGTTAGCGTCTCCAAAACTGATTTGGCGATTCTTCATAAATTTTCATCTTTCTCTAGGCATCTTCAGTGCTAAGACTTGGTTCAAATCCTAGATAAGAGATTTGAACAACCCGATTTTGTTAGTTTTTAGACTCCGTTGAGCCAAAGTCTTGTGAACATCTATGGTAGTCAAGTGGTCACGTTTTTCTGGATGTAATTGTCGAAAATTATCAGACATGACAGCTGGTTTAGCTTATATTGCTATTGAGATGCTCCAGTTTCGTTTGTCGTCTATTTGATCGCATTTTTGAGCCTTAGAATGTGTTTGAAGAACAGTTCTGCCTTGATCAAATCTTTTGTAGACTCCAAATACATCTTATTATAATCACAAAACACCTTGGCTATGATAGAAACTAATAGTCCTTCTCCAAGTTTCTTTATGGTCTGATTTCTTGCAATATAGTCTTCATAGCCTCCCCTTTGATTCTCAGGATCTTTAGGAGTGAATTGATGTCTAAAAATACTCCTTATGATTTACATTAATTCCTGGAAATTTTTTGATTAATTCGGATATGGTTTGGCTCAATTGGAAAAATTGCTCGGTTTACCTCCAAGTGTGTGTTTGCATTCAGAACGTCTCAACCATAAAATTCATCTTAATTCAACGCATTTGATGCGATTTGGTTGCTGGTTGTTGAAGAAAATGAGTTTGGAACTTATCCGGCCAAGAAAATGCGTTTCTGGAACATATTTCGGCCATGGGAAGTCTAGTAGGATTGGTGGGATTGAGGTCTGGGAGGTGGTGCACTGGATGGTGGTGTTGCTGGAACCGGTAGGAGGCATAAAGAGCTTCGTGGCTGGTGGTTGAGATGTATGGCACAGACGGTTTGAGGCGAATGGTGCTTCGCACCGGTCGGGGCAAGGAAAGGTGCATGTGGCTGATGGGAAGAGGTTCGTGGACCGGTGCTGGAGCTGGCTAAGTCGCTGTACAGGAGGCATCCGACACCGGGTGACAGGAAGCATTTGACCGGTTTTTTGCCAGGACAATCGTCGCGGCCGTTCGGATGGGTTGGCTGCCTTGGATGGTTGTGGCTGCTTGTCCTTGGCATCGGGTCATGGCCTCTTTAGGTCCCTCGACCACTGGTGTTTTTCCCGTGGTTCGATGGGGTTATCTTTAAGGTCCGAACAATCCGAATGAATCCAGACTGCATTTCTTTTTTGATTTTCCGATTCGAAAGTGTGTTACTACGAAAAAACAAAACATAAAAAACTTGAAATTCATTTTTAAAAACCAAATAACACCAAATATAACACCAATTAATCCTAAGATCAAATCTTTAAAATCAAAAGAACGGTAATAATGTTGCCTCCCATAAAGCGTTTGTTTAAGGTCTTTAGCTCGACCCTGGGTTATTTATAATGTGGCTGCCCAAATAAGGGTTTTATCACACTCTTTACTTGCATTCCCAATGATTCAACAAAGATTATATGTGTTTCAGAGTTTTCCACTCCTGTTGATTCTATGGAATTTGTTTCGGACCCTAAAATTTTCTTGGACGGGATTGAGGAGATGTTGCATAGTAGAATGGCTTCTTGATGATATTGATGATGTTCATACTCCGTTTAGACCCATTCATAACAACATTTAATGGTTCCAAGACTCCAATTTTAGAGTTTGAAACTTTATTCATGCTTGGGGGCAAACCGAGTTTCTTCTCTCGATTTTGTAACTTAGATCGCTGAGGTCATTATCCAAGGCATGTAATACACAAATGGTTAGGGTAAAACATGGTTTACCAACCCTTGAATCATCCTTGTTAGATGTTTTTCTTGCTGGTCTTGACGTAGATCTTCGAAGCCTGTAAGATTTAACGTCTTCTCCACACGTTTTTCTTCATGAGGCTCATGTTCCATGTTTTTCATCATCAGGATGATGAAGTGCTTGAGATCTCCCCGTTGAGTGTTGATCTCATCGGTTTTTGTGGCAAAATTTTCAATTTCTCTTTCTAGCTTCTTGTTCTTCATAAGAAGATCATTGTGTATCCTTATGAGTTTGAAATCATGTCTTACAATGTCATTAGGATCAGTAGACTCAAGATTCTCCACCTCCTCCTCTTGATGCATGAGTATTCTTCCTTTTGATGTCACAATTTGATTTTCTTCAGTTTGTTCAGTTTCTTTGGTTTAAAGATCTTCTTCAGGATGGGCTGAGGATCTTTTTTTAATGGACTATTTCACTGCAGTTAGAGAGTCTTCAATGTTCTTGAGCATAGATTTAACGTCTCCAAACTTCTTACTAAGGTCGAAGTGCATATCGAGTTTTGTTTTGAACTTTTGTTATGCTTCACTTTGAACTTTGATGAGTTGAACCACCAAGTCTTCAATTGTACACTTAAGCGACTCCTTAGGCACATAATTATGAGCTTGAGAAGACTCTGGATGTGGCTGCTAATGAGTGAGAATGTGGCTTTGACGATGAACCACATATGCAGAAAATCTCGGGAACTCATGGTTATCGAAGTTCCTTCGATTCGCCTGATATTTTGCCCATGCTTGTTGCTGTGAATGATGATGATTATGATTTCCCAGTAGTATAGAACTTGGAAAGCACTCTCTAATTGTAGGTTGACTATTGGATCCTAGCACTCGACCCCTTGATGAGTTTGATAAATATCTTCCTCCAAATGAAATCAAGATCGATTTCTTGGAAAACAAAACTTCTCTTTGATTTGATTTGAAAATTTTTGATGATCTTGAGGCATGTAGCTCCTTAAAAATGTGGCCTCCTTGGTTAGGAAGATAAGTTTTCTCATTGTATTTCCTCAAAACAAGAGACACAAAAAGAAAAAAATGAATAGAAAAAGAAAATCAAGAAAAAGAAAAAATCAGAATGGTTCAAGGACAAAATGACTATCAAAACGCTGCCTACGTCAATTTTTGGCACCATTGACGGGGATCTATCTAAAGACCCTATTCACAAAGCATAAAAGAAAAGAGAGGAGAAGAAGAAATATAAAGCATAATCATAAATAAAGTATGGGTTTTAATCCAAGATACAAATATATAAAATAATGAGACTCTTGATCTTAAAGATCAAATAAGAAATCTTAAAACATCAAAGAAAATGGTCCAAAAAGGAGAGTTTTCAAAATTTGAGTTTGATCCATGACTATGAATTAAGGCATATTATACTTAGTGCACATTATGTCTAGATTTGGAGATGTTCTTAAAAAATGTATCAAATGGATTTTGAACTTGGTAGTTTAGTAAGCATTTAAAACAAGGTCATGTGTCTGGAAAGTGAAAAATCTAGTGCATACTCATATTTAATTCCGTGATGGCCGAAAATCGTGTGTACAAGGATAATGGCATCTCGGTTTTTGATTGATTTTGTTCCATTTAGGATCATGAATGAGTTTATGAAAATTGCTAAAAAATAGGTTCATATAAGTATTTGTGCTTAAGAGCTATTTCTGGTTTGAAGCAAAATTCTTTTATTTATTTAGTTGTTCTTTAAAATTTTTAAACTCACTTTGTTTACATTTTTAGTGTAGGAACCAAACAAATGGCACCACCATAGTGAGCTATGGGGCTATCATACCCAACAAGGACGAAACGAGAGAAGGAGCAATACTTTCATCTTCAACGCAATGGAAGGAACTTTATGGTTGGATGACAGTATGATGTCGAGAATGAGAATCGACAGCCAAGTCAAGTATTTGCTCGAATATATGGATCTTGTAAGGTTTTTTCGAAATGAGCTATCCTACCTATGTTCAACTGACACTATAATTTCTCGCCTTAATGGATTTCCAACACATGGATGACTTTGAGAGTAGCCTTGGGTATGTGACTTTTCAAATCAAGAACGAGGCTTACATCATCTCAACAAAGGATTTATGTCGTGTCTATTGATTCAATAGGAAGAGGAACAAGATTGGATTTCGAGGTGACTTGGACATGAGCAAACTTTAGAGGACAATAGCGCTTGAAGAGTATGTCGAGGATACGAATACAATCACAAAAATCCGTAAACTGACCATACAATGTACAATGAAATTCTTGGAAAACACATTCTTTGTCAATGGAAACCGTCACTTTTTCACCAAGAATGCTATGCATTTCTTATTCCAAGGCATAAAGAAGAATTTATGGGAGAATGGAGGAAGATGGTTCGACCCTTTGGGGGGATGATACCAACATTGGTCTTCTTTTCGTCACCATCCTTCTTGAGCATGTGGCGGATTTACAATTGCAAAAGAAGCCTACAATAAGAATAGGAGGAATGCTCACTCTATTATTCCGCTACTTTATTATATAACTCGATGGGTGGAAAAATGGAGAGGATGATGAAGAGGAAAATGGTGAGAACCGTAATGAAGGAAAGAGTCTTAATATGCAATACTTGTTGGAGCGGAAATTCATCATCAGTTTTAGTCTAAATGGAGAGGTCCTCTACACGTTCAACAACATACATCGTAAGTGGCATGTATGCAACCTTCCAATTAAGAAATTGACCACCACTTTCGTGACACCTTCCATCGCCTTCAACACCTCAACAAACCTCGGGACAAAAAGAACCGAGTTACACTTGTGTCCAAGAATCGAACTAGACAACGAGCAAGTTGAATTCGAAAGAGAAAAATATGAAGAAAGTTTTGGACATGCCTTTCTCAAGCAACCATTTGAACCACCCCATCTATGGTAACCGTATGAGCACCACTTGGAGATTCAAGTGAAATGCAACACGCTTCAAATAAATAAGAAAAAAGCATGATGTCTCAAATGTGGAAGGCGATCAAAGGAGGCACCAAGTACAATTGTTATTCCTCCTCCGTAGATAATGATGATGATGAAGGCAAGAAGAAGAAGCGTGTATTTAAGAAACCAAGGCACTCGGTTGCTCTACCCCCTTTGGTGATCCGAGAACCAATTGAGCATAGAATGAACCCATCGTGAACTTCATTTCAAGAGCCACCATGGAGGAGACATGGGAAGGATCCCATCCGCCAAACATCACCTCAGCCAAGAAGCTCACAACGCCAGGCCAATTAGCAAAACTCCTCTGTTTCATCCACCCGACACTCATAAATTTGAGTGTCTCTAAGGTACCCTACTTACCATTGTTTATACCATTCATATTTTTGGTTTTGTGTTTGTTTTTGAAAGTATTTCTCACGGCTTAGGATTCACCGAGGCAGTGAAGTTTAAGACCAGGGGAGGGACTTAGTACTAATGTCATTTTATGTTTCGATGTTTTCGTTCTCATCGTCTTTGAATCATGCATTGTTAATATCTAAGTGTTTGAAAAAACCAAAAAAATTAAAATTTTTGAAAAAACAACACAATCGAAAAACTTAATAAAAAAATTCAAAAATATTTTTAATTTTTATTCATAAGCATTTCATCGAGAACAATGATAGGATTACATTCATTTTTGTATACTTAGGAAACTAAAAGCATATAGGATTGCATTTGCATAGGGAATAATGATAAGATTACCTTGTAGATGGTTAAATTTTGCTTAATGACTAATGCCCTCAATGGAAGTATAATGTTGCATAGACCACTTTTAGTCTTTGTAAAATCCATGAACATAATTTATCACTTGAAGGTCATTACGAATGTTGAAGTAAATAGTCTCTTGAGTCAAATCCTATCCAATTAAAATATTTCTAATGGGTTTTTCTATACTTGACCTTCGGAAAACACTAACATTTTAGTGTTTTAACCTATTTCACCACCCTCTCTTAGCTCAAATGGCTACTCTCACTTTTAGAGTAATGACCACACTCTTGAAAACCCATAAACCTTTCTTTAAAAACCTCCTAAATTTTCGAATATGAGGTTTTTTTGGAAAGTGAAAACACAAGCAAAATCCCGAGTCAATTGACGTTGAACGACAAAGAGGATACCTCCTTGGAGTTAGCCTCATTTTAAGGTTAACTAGAGTCTTAGGATGGGAAATCCTTAGTGGTTTTTGTTTTTTTTGAGTCTTGGAAATGGTTAGTGTAGAAATTGGTAAGTAAGTATTCCTTAATGTAAATATGATCCTAGGTTGAGCGAATAAAAGAAAGAAAAGAAAGGAAAAATCAAAAAAAGAAAGAAAAAGAAGGGAAAAGAAAAAGACACTAGAGATTAGAAAAAGTTTAAGTTTAACCTTTGAAAACAAAAAAAGCTTAGAGAGTTTACCGTGATTATGAAAAGAAAAGAAAGAATCCAAAATTATAAGAATAATGGCTCTTAAATTCAAAAGAAACTTAGTAGCTAAGAAGGAAAAATGTTTACAAATCTCTAGTTGTCTACAAAAAGAAAACGAAAGAGTGTGTTTTAAGGAATAAAAGTGTATGTTTTATAGTGCTAGGATGGGAAACATCTTAAGGTTGTGTCTAGATTCTTAGGAAGTAATGGGTGGGAACAATTAGAAGAAGTAACTGCTTTGTATGCGTAAATTGTTCGGCAACCACCATGCTTTTGCCTATTTTCTTGTACTACTTGTTGAGGGAAACCAATAAAATCGTGTGAAACCACTCTCTTTCAAACACTTCTTCACACAAATATCCTTTCTAAATAACCAAACCTAATGGATGAGATGCACTGCCCATAAGTAAGAACTAACTGAATGTAAAAAGGAATTGGCAATTGGATTGTTTATGGAAGCTTAAATTCTAAGAGTTTGTTTTTTAATGATCATTGATAAGTACATATGCTCTTAAATGATCTTTGCACCATTAAACTTGTCTTTAGGATATTGGGCAGAAAGCATTCCTTTTCTATCTTGGTTTTGAGTTTCCGCTTTCAAAACTCGCTTCCGGATTTGGTCTTTGTTGTTTGCTTGAGGACAAGCAAATGGCAAGTCCGGGGGAGTTGAAGTGTACATATTTTCATGCATATTTAGGTGTATTTTAACTATCTTTTATTCACTCTTATGATGTAAATAATGCATTATAGCTTAGAATTCATTTAGTTTGAGTCTAGAGTCTAATTTTACGATATGTTGCATATGCATACATATTTTTGCATTTGTAGGTACAACCTTTAGAGTGGCTCAATGGAGGCTCAGAGATGGATTCAAGGTGATTTTGAAGTTAAGAAATCATGAGAAAGATGAGCTAGATGCATGGGGAAAATGTGGAAGAAAAGGAATCATCAAAGGAGCAAAGAAGAAGCAAAAACTGCCCAACACATATGGCTATCGGTCATAAGGGTATATAATGTCATGCGTTGGACCGATAGCCACATGCATGAAGCAGTTTGCTACCCAATGCATGCGACTATTGGTATGGTAGTCGATAGCCACATGCACCTGACTGATAGTGGTATGCACAAATGTGAAAAATGAGTATTAGGGCAACGTTTCTCCACCCCTTTTGTATAAATAGCCTCTCTTATCTCTCAAGAACATATTTTTGCAACTTTTCTTGTTCTTTCTACTACTTTTCTCTACACTTTCACGATCTTAAACACTTGTAATAGCTTTGGATCATTTGTGTTAAGATTTGTTTTCTCTTCTCTATCTCTCTCTTTAGTTTCTAGATCTAAGAACATGGGAGCTCAAAGACCCAAATTTTTTCTTTGGATTTCTATGGATCTTAGTGAGCAGATCCTTAAAGGATCTTGGGATGCATTAGGATAGGGTTAATGATAGCGTGTAAAGTTTCAACCAAAAAGACACTACTACTGCAAATAAACAGCGTAGATGCAGTACTTCAGGTTATCGATCCCACGAGGACTAAGATCTTACACTATGAATTTCAGGATTAATTTAAGCTAAAACAGAAAATAAAAAGGTTGTTTGGTGAGTTTAAAAGTAAAAGACAGCGACTTAAAATATTTAAAAGGATGTCGATCAATGGGAAAAAGCGTTAGGCACATAGGACATTTGCAGAGAATCATGCATCAGAGAGAAAACCAATTTGTTTAGTGATTAGAATTAAGAAACATCTAGAACTCAAAAAACTAATTTATATCCTCTCCACTTTTTAGGTTCGGGGTTCTATACTAAATATCAAAAGTCATAGACTTTCAAATGACCTTAAAATAAATTAACATACATTAAGCAAACATAGGTTTCGATAAGTTCACTAAGCCAAGGCGATCTACTTTCAAAGCCTTCTCGAACTCAGCTTGTCAAAGATTTAGTTCAAGTGATTTAACAAGTTTTTGGAATGAAAATTTACCGATTGACAGAGTACTAGATGTGAAAATAGAGTAATCATGCATAAAGATCAACCGAGACAAAGACTATATGAATCCCTAATCAAATACTAGCATCTCATGATAACATAATCTCTTTGAGAAGCCTACAAATCTAACTAATGAACTACTCAAACATGGAGCATGAAAAAACAGCAAGTAATCAATGAGAAAAAAATTATAGGATAGATCAAGAGTAAAGAAATCTTCTCTATGACAAAGTATGGAATGAATCTCTCAAGAGAACACTTGAAAACTTGAAGAACAAAGAAAAGAATCTCTCAAAGCTTTTGACGGCTTGTAACTCTCTATTAAAAATTGTCGCTCTCTATTTTTAATGGCTAAAAAACAACTTATTTATAATAGTAGGGTTTTTAAGGTCGACCTTGGTTATGTCAGTTCTTGCGAAATCAAAATCGGTTAAGCGAACCGAAAGTTATGAGTTGAAATCTGTCTCTGACCAAAGAAACAAAGAACAAAGAAAAGAATCTCTCAAAACTTTTGACGGTTTGTAACTCTCTGTAAAAATTTATGGCTTTCTCTTTCTAAAGGCTAAAAAAATCTTATTTATAATAGTAGAGTTTCTTCGGTCGTCCTTTGTTATGTTGTTTCTTGCGGAATTAAACTCTGTTAAGCGAACCGAAAGTTATGAGTTTAAATCTGTCTCTGACCACGAAATGCCTCTGTGACGGGAGTATGCCAAAAATGAGCACTTGGCCAGTGGTGGCAACTCCATCACCCAGTGACAGCTTCAAATGTTGCTCCACTTGCTTTGTTTTCGAGATAGACAGACGTGTCTTCGCTTAAATGGCTATAACTCCTCGTTCACAGCTCCAAATGACTTCAAACCACTTGAGTTTGAAAGCTAACTCAAAATTCCAACTTCTGACCAAATACCAGCTCAATCCTATGAAAGGAAGACTTTTGTTAATGACGATCTTTCTGATGCTGAGGATCTGTCCAGATTGGAAAAATGCAAAACTCAAATGTTTGAGCCTCTGTCTTCATTATTTGTCAATGAAACTTTCTTAGTAATATTAATGAGGTCCAATTAACACATTTCTCTATCCTTTTTTGATGATTTAACCTAACTAGTCCCTAAAATCACAAATAAGAGAAAACTACCTCTAAAGGTCGAAAAAGCATTAAAAACCTGCAAAAAATGAGTAAAACTCCAACTAAAAATGGTAAAATAATAGTGTGATCAGTTATGTTTATGATTCTAATAGATGATTAGGCTAGATTTTGAGATAGATTCCTACTAGATTTTGTTTAGTTCTTTAAAAGTCCATTGCTTGCTCATTGACGTCGAGAGAGTGTCTGATGAAATGCTTGAAAAACAAAGTCTATGTTTTTCACTTAGGACCATGAGAGTTGATATTACCTATGTGTTAAATGGTTAAAATAACTTGTATATTACTATCACGTACATGTTTAGATAGGAAAAAAAGTGAGAGTTGAGCCTTGTAATGTGTATGGGTGAATAGATCTTCACCATGAGAGTGGGTAGATAGACTAAGAAGGGTTCCTTCGCTAAGGAATTGCTTTAATCCTCTAATAAAGCCTTGTAAAATTCCACTATAATTCTAAATCACCCCCAAACCAATTGCTATGTCTTAAGATTCTATGTTTTTCATTGATTGCACTTAGAGCTTATTACTTTCTTAAACTTTACTTATTGCTTGCCTTAAACATTGTATTTATTTATGAAATTTCATTATGTTTGCCTATATTTATAATTAGATTTAGTTGAGACTTTTGACACCCCACCTAAATCGACTTCCCTAGACTAGGACAACTAGTGCATTCCCTTTGTTTAGGTTGTTGCTAGTTAAGGTCTTAAATCCCTTGGAAGATACCTAAAATACTACAACTCGACATCGTTCTCTGGCGGAAATCGTTGGGTTTATCTTAGGTTTATAAATTTAAGTTTGCCATTGGTCGGTAACCTCAAACGTCGCCCACATCAGCAGTGGGCAAGTCTCATCATTTTGCACCAACCGATGGATGAGACAAGAAGTGTGGGGAGCTGCAGCGGTCAAATCCACACCAAGCCTAGCTTGAATGTTTGTCATTTTTTTGAAGGTGGATGGACCTAAGGAGTAGAGGGCCTAGAAATATAGTTCCAATGGTTGAAGACATTCAAAGATTGACAAGGGAAAACGTAAGGGCTATGAGAGAAAGAGAAATAATTGAGGTTTTGGAAAGATTAGACATGGAGGATTCATAAGATTATCTTCCTTTGCAACATGGAGCTTCGAATGAGCATTATGAGCAACAACACCAACCGAATCCAATAAGCATTGGTGCATTCGATGAGCCTAATGCTAGAAGGAGCCTTATGGGTATTCAACCTCCCTCAGTTCAACCCAACAACTTTGAGATAAAAAATAGCTTAATCAATATGATGTAAAACTCCCAAATCCATGGGCTTCCCTCATAGAAGCAAGTATATATATATATATATA
>OVAN01001299.1:0-42600 GCA_900406275.1 Anastatica hierochuntica | reverse complement strand
CAAAATCATCATTGCTCTCACTCACTCTAGAGTCTATGCTAGTCTCTCCTTACTGAGCACACCATCCTTCTACTCCCGTTACAGTGATACACCAAATTCCTCTTCAAATAGATCAACATTAGGAACCGGCTTTGTTTTATATTTTCTAGCCCCGGGCCATTCCTGTAAACAAAAACAATCAACCACTGTCAAACACTAAGACCAGAGAAGAATAAAGCATAGAAACACTATCAATGATATGTGATATGTGATCATCAATGATATGTGATAATCAATGATATGTGATAAACAAGAGACAAACAGAGAATGGTTTAACTTGTGATCATCAAAGATATGTGATAAAGAGATTGACCAGCTAGAGATCATCTCTTTTGGATCAGATGAAGGCAGAAGATCATGTCACAGAGAAAGTAATCCATGAATAAACTATCTCATTTCACCTTTGTTGTTATTAATAAAACAGAGCAAAGTAATCATGAATAAACTTATATTGACAACAACAAGAGAGTTGACAACAACAAGTGCTCTCTAAAATAAAACCAGACAAAGAAATCATAGAAAACATATTCATAGGAACATATTCATAAACAAAGAAGCAATAGAAAAAGAAATGTTACCTCTATCCGTTCTTTCCACCAAAAATCAGGCATGTCTATCCGTCCCATATCATCGTAGCCAATGCCGGTCCTATTGTGAGTTAGCTTCTTGATGGCGATGTACTTTCTTCTACAAGTGTCATACTTTTTTTTAAATCGGTCCCATGAATGTTTTTCCCCATATTTTTCTTCAAACGTCTCTATGATGAAATCTTTAGCAGTGATATTTAACCCGTTCTTCGTCTTGTTCCCTTTCTTTTTTTCATCTTTTATTAGTTGGAAAAGATACCGACATTCTTCATCGGTCCAGTTCTAAAGGAGAAAATAGGTTCAAGCAGTACATTGAAATGGTAAAGATCCAGAAAAAATCATAGATCATGAAAACCAGATAATCAAAACATAATCATACTGATTTCAAATGAGCAAAACAAGACAGATTTCAAATGAGCAAAACAAGACAGATTCATAGATCATGAAACATGGGAGTTTCAAGCAGATGATCATTTGACCAAAGTAATTAAAAGTATAACACACTTACATCACTAGCCATCTTGAATTTGAAGCTGATGCAGGTTAGCAGAAAGCTTAACTAAAAGAGATCAAGGAAGCTACGAGCCTGTATGTTCAGAAAAGTAAATGAAACTCAAATCAAATCACAACTTATTATGTTTCTTTGTGTTCTTCTATGAGCAAGAAAAGACAAAAAGAAACTTCAAGCATTTTTAATAAACCCTTTGATCTACTGTAGCTATAAATACTCACTATTAACTAATCATCAAACACTAATCTTTGCTTTTAAAACAAACTTCAACCATTTTTAATAGACCCTTTAATCTACTGTAACTATAAATACTCACAATTAACTAATCATCAAACACTTATCTTTGCTTTTTAAAACAAACTTCAAGCATTTTTAATAGACCCTTAAGAAAAAGTGTTGCTAAAAGAGACATCATGTATTGAACAAACATATCACAGACCTTGGCCTTAGCACGCTCTTTCCCTACTTTAGCTTTTTTATACTTCTCCAAAGAGTATTTTACAATTCTACACACAGGTGGCGTAGCATCTCTCTGAACCTACAAGACAACAAGTAAACAAGAAAAAAAATTAAGTAATATAAAGAGCATGAGAGATACTTTATACACTTATTGCACCATTATCGACCACTTATCTGCCAGCATGAGGCTAATACAAAGATGGAAAATAGATTTCTCTAAGAATGAGACCTGAGACTAAATAGCTTTCTATGAAATTTTCAGAACACATGAACACATTTTCCTTCCTTTCAAACGACAAGTTTGTGACCAAATAGCTTTCTATGAAATTTTCAGAACACATGAATTGTTATAGTAAACACAAGAATAGCTAAAGATAGAGCAGCTGAACTTCTTCTCAAGTAAAACCACAGGACCTATGGCTTATCAAACACTTACTCTAACACCATGAGGCTAACACAAAGATGCAAAATAACATTTCTCTATGAATAAGACCTGAGACTAGTAGATACAGTGGCTTTGAATCTCTATCTAGTGGATCATCTTTCCAACAACATTATCTAACTAAAATAGCTTTCTTACGAAATTTCAGAACACATGAATAGCTTCATTGATTCACTAGCTTACAAGATCATTTCACTGACGATCAAATCACAACATGGGTCTCGATCAAACATAAGACTTTCACTGAATTTAGTGTACAAAGCGGAGGATAGTGTACCTGGAAGACGTTGAGTGCGTCGGCGAGTCAGAGAAGATGCAGAATTGGAAGAGAAAGAGAGGAGACGTCAGAGAGTAGAAGAGTCTTGGTACGCAACGGCGTCGCAGATCTGGTGTAGTGTAAGACTAGACGAGTCGTCGACGACGGAATCGTAAGGTTGTGCGACGCGGCGAGCTTGTTTCAGAACCAAAACCACGGGATCTTCTGGCGATGGAAATGGTGGGAGAAGGAAGAAGAAGAAACGAGAAGCTTGAGGGTCGATAGATGCAATCGAGATGATTAGTTTCTAGGTTAAAAAATTTAGGGGTATTTTTGTCATTGTGCTATTTATGTCGCAGCTTATACAGTTGAGTCGCTAATTTAAACAGCGATTAAAAATTTGAATCACTGATCGCCGCGACTGATCGCTGCGTTTAGTCGCTAGATCAGCGACAGACAAACGAACAGGTTTTTGGTCGCTGCCGCTAGCGACCAGCAAACGAACAGCACCTATGTCTATGTATATCAAAAAATGGTCCCGACAATCAATTTTATAGAATCATAATTGTAATGACATTTCCTAACTAAGCATAATTTCTGCACCTAAAATAAATTTGGAAGACCCTTGTAGACAGACTTAATTCCTTTAGAGGGAAAAAGTCTTTATGTATTTAACAGAAAAATATTAGATATATGGCCTAATGTAGGTGCTTGTGGACCAAACAAATCCCTATTTTCCCCTACTTTATTTTTGGCACACGGAATAATTTTGAAGAAACAAGCGATGGTGATTGGTTAACATTTGCTTTGATTGTCCAATGTTACATCACCACTTTTTTATTAGCTCCGTTAATTACCACCGACAACATCATCAAATTTCCATAATCACTTTTAAAACAGCTAATCTATTAATCTTTCAAACACAAACGTATTTAATAATCTTAATTCTTTTGTTGCTTCTCGAGTTTATATTCCTAAATTACCCCCAGTCCGTTGACCCCTATTTACTGTAATGCCATTACCTTCCCTTTCGGATATATTACCATTATGCCATTAACTTTTACGATAACAAAAAAATCTTCAGTTGCCTCTTTAGTCATCTCTTCTTTCTTCTATACAACTTCTCTTTTCTACTATTTTTCTAAGACTGTGTTTATACGATCTATTCTAGATCAGTATATTTGTATATACCAAAGTAAGTTTGTACTTTGTAGAAACTATGTTATGTGAAAAAAAAAGACCTGATTTTGATTGGTGATTTTCCCTTCATCTCCTCATTGGTTCTTTACCAGCTTTGAATCTCTGACTCTCCTTTAAAACCAACACTGCTTTTCTCATCGAACGATCTGTTCCTTGCCTCGCAAGCTTCGAAAATGTCCCGTGTTGCTTCTCCTCCTCTCCGACCATTTTCAGTATATACCCACTCCTGTTTTTATCACACATGTTGTAGACGGTCCCTAGAGCGTTCTCACCAGTCACCTGGCTACTTGGTTCCCTCAAGATCATGAACAGACGATGGATAAACCCTAGTTTCTCTATTTCCTCACCAGCACGTCTGTGTGCAGAGATCAATGCCAACACAGTCACCAACTCATCCACATTGCTTCCTGCGTTGATCTTATTGGTCAATACGGGAACCAAACCCGCTAAAATCGCCTTTTCACCAATCTCCCGTTTGAGGCAGATGTTGTAAACCGCAGAAGCAGCGTCCTTAGTGGCTAAGTAATCACCCTCTTTGATTAGTTCTATCAGGGCATTGAGTGCTCCCGAGTTCCCGATGATGACTTTGTTTGGATCAATGACTGAAAGTGACATTAAAGTTGCTGCAGAGTTTCTTTGTGCCTCGGATGTCCCCTGCTTCAGAGACTTTGTTAGCAGTGGGATCACATGAGGGTTTTCAACAATCACTGTTTTATTCTTATCAGGAGACGAGATGTTGAACAATGTCGCGATGATATGTTCCTGAAGCTGGGGATTCGAGTCTACCGCCTCGCCCAAAACAATGAGCGGAGTGAGCAGCCTGGTGACTGAATCTTGGAGCTGAGCGACAAAGAAGACCCTGACATTGCGGAATTTCTTGGTCCGGCCACGCAGCTCTTCTGCAGCTTCTAACTGATCTGCAACCGACGAGGGAGAGGAAACCCGCTGAAGCAATGAGTCAATGTCATCAGTAAATAACTCGATGGCTATCTCTTCGGATGGTTCTGGCCGATCAAATTTGTTGAGTCTACACCATTGCGAAATCAACTCGTTGGCCAATTGGTTCGGTGTCAACACACAGTGAGAGAGGACTTCACCGGTTTCGGGACATGTACGGTGGTGCGTCAGCCACTCAGTGATATACCTTTTCTCAAAAGTCTGAAAGAAAATCAAACAACCAAAAGATCAGATTCAATACAAACAAACACCAGAACCTGTCTTTGATCTTGAATCAACACAACGCAAACTTTCAAGAAATTCGATCGGACTCTGTATTTACAAAACGCAAAAGTGCAAAACATTTGTATCAAAGATCAAGCCTCCATCTTTACATATTAGATACGCATACGAACATCATCTTACACGATCATGGAACTTTCTTGGGAAAATGTCAACAACCATAACTCTGTTTCTTTATCGATGATACAGAAACTTTTTTGTTTAAAGAAGCTGCATGCATAAACAGCATTCATACTAATGTTTCTAAATCTACACTTGCGAGTTCATGGATTAAATAAAAAATTTAAGAAATTGCCAGAAATTTAAGAAACAGGATCACTAAAAAAAGAGGGGGAAGAAATCAAAAACCTGCCCAGAAGCTATGACTACAGGTTCGATCATGATCTTATGCGAGAGTTTACAGACAAACTCTTTCGGAACTTCAACCGAAGTCGACGGCGAAGAAGACGATTCTAGTTTCCTTAGAGAAGTAAGGATTCGAATAGCATCATCGATTTCTTTCAAGACTCCGAAGTTTCCGCCAGAATCACCGCGATCTTTGCTTCCTCCGTCGTGTAAAATCGCCGACAGTTTCGTTTTTAACTCCCGCCTCAGTGTATCGGCGTTTGATTCCGCCGTCGATTCCGCCATTGCAGCCAGAGATTTCTCGAAAAACGCGCAAGAACCCCAAAAAGCAACGAAGAAGAACCCTAGAAACTCGAGTATGAGCGAAGAAAAGGAAAATTTTCAGAGAGAAGAAAGAAGAGAAGAAGAAAGAACCACTGTATGAAATCAGTTGGCTTTTTTAGTGTTTTGAGATTTTATTCATCATCTGCTTCTTTTTATTTTTCTTTAATATTTTAACATTATGCACGCCACGTGTGTAATTAAGCTGCCACGTCATACACGCATTTTCTTCGTTCTCATTCTGATTGGTCTGAGAAAATAAAGATTCTGCGATAATTTATTGTTAATTAATTAAAGAACACATTCAATGTATTTTAATTTTATTTTAAGCATGCTATGATCAAATTAAGAATTCCGTGCATTGTTTAGTTTTTATGTCACTTGATTACTAAAATAAGATCATTTCACACCATAGATTTGTTCTTTTGGTTCAACATTAGTATTAAGCGATAAATAAATGATGATCCAACGCTTAATATTCATGGGGCAAGACAATATTATATAGTCGAGCATATGAAATATCATATGATTAATAGATAATTAGATATAATATCTTATCTTATTTTTTAAAGTTGAATCCGTATACCTACACAAAATTGTAGCTTACGAAATTTAGACATGTGTCAATTTTTATTGTAAATTTTGTAGAAAATTTTCTTTTAAATAGTTTAATATTGAAAAGACAAAACAATAAAACAAACTATTTTTATTTCAAATATTTTCTTTATTTTTTAAATTTTTTTATCTTTTAGTTGTAATTTGTTTTGTATCAACACTTAAATTACAAATATGGAATTGAAAATTTGTTAAAAATGCAAAACATGTAATTTACGATCGAATAGTTTTAAATAAAATAAATATAATGCATATATTTATTTATTTATACGATTAGATTAATTTGTTGTATATTTATAGAATTTTATATTCTATTTAGAGAGTATTTTGCTTAAATTTTTTGATTATGGTAGATTATTTTTAGATTTTATATATTATAACATACAAAATATAATTTTCAATAACAAAACGTACCTCATAATATCAAAGTTGCACGGATCTTTATTACATCATTAATATACTTTTAACGTATTTTGTCTGCAATATAAACGAATCATAATCTAGTAAATATGAAAATAGAATCGAATTTCATTACACAAAAAGTAGATAAAAACATTATAAATAACAAAATTAAATTACTTAAACATTATTGTTAATGAAAATTAAACAAAACAAGCACATGAAAAACATTGATGTTGAGTTCTAGAAGGACACAATTCGAACGTTGAATTAACAAACTTCTATCCATATACAATCTACAATATTTTTGTGAGCAGTATGATAGCTTGAGTTTTAACTTGATAACTAATTCCAAGTGCATAGAGAATTACACAATAGTGTATGCGGGATTGAATCCAAAAAAACTAAATATCACTCGTAGAATTTTAACTCGAATTACGGTTAAGGCAGATAAGAGAATCGTTTGTAAAACTATTTAATTCCAAAGACAACAAAATGAAAAAACAAGCAATGAAGTAATGGAAACGAGGTTGTAAACGATTGATAAAGCGTTGAGAACAGGGTATTCACAAGAATCAACTCATTGTTGACAAATAAGATAGATTAGCAGGGATAGAGATTAAGAACCATCTTGAACACAAATCATGAATTTAGAATCAATCTATTTCCATAACACCAACTCCCTATGTAATAGAATCCTAAATACTAACTTCCCTTGAATTTCATATTCTAAATATGCATTAGATTCAGGTTTGATATGTTTACAAAGCGCAATAACATCAATTTCTGTTGGTTAAGGATACTTTGTTCGTATAAAGTTCTTTCAGTCATTTAAACAAACAATTTTGATGCATTAAACAACATAAAAATCAAAACTACGTCATGAGTCCAATTTCAGCATTAAGAACAACCTAAAATGAAGATCCAATTGATACATCCCTAATCTAACAACCTAACAATCAACAAATCATGAAATCCTATTTGTGAGAATCTTAAACCCAACTATGAAACTACTCACTCATGCCAAAAGAGCTATCTCAAAATGAATCAAAAGAAAACATATTGTAACTGTTAAAACAAGAGTAAAAGAGTTCAAAATTCTTCTCCAAACATAATTACATATGGAAAATCGTCTCTCTTGGATTACAAAACCGAAAAATCTCATTTAGATATTAGAAAATAGCATAATAAACCTAAAAACACGAGTATGTGTATTATATAAGTATCCAAGTCAAGTTGGATCTTTTCTGGTGGGTCTGGATCACTTTCTGAAAATGTTATGCGTCGTGGAAAGGATCTATCGATCCATAGGAAATGATCGATCAATCCTTTCCTTTCTGGAAAAATTCACCACTTCCTTTTCTGGGCGTTTTTAATATGGTCGCTAGCTTGACAAACGTTCAGTAAAATGACTACAACTTTTGATCGCACAATTAGTTTTTCTTCAAACCACCTCAAAATTAAAGCTAACTCACATGGATATCTTGTGTCAAAATTACAGCTCGATCCAACCGTGGGAAGCATGTAAAACATCGAAAAACCTCTGACGTATCATGGTAATCCTTTATTCCAAAATGTTCATTTTTTTAATCCAGATTGCTTCTTTTCTCTCTAAAGCAATCTAAAATATGTAAAAATACTAAAGAAAACTAAACGACTCCAAAACGACTTTTACATATAATAAAATACCATATTCTCTAACTAAAAAACCGAGGTAAAACTGATAAAAACACGATATCTCTCTGTAGCTTTTGCTTGCTGTGCATGAAAAAAATGGTTGTGTTTACCGAAAAGAAAAACAATGTCTTTTACAAAATTGTTATTCACCAAATTTTTTTTGTGTAACTATCGAATCAATTCACATTTAAATATTATTTGCTGAGTTTATAACGATGTACTTATAAACTCGGGAAAAAAATAAGTTTATAGCTTTGAGTAATTAAAAATTGAAAAGATTATATAGAAACAAAAGAAACTAAAACTATTTGATAATGACTATGATGGACTAAAACTAAATCTAACAAAGACAATCTAAGTCCGTTTAATAGGGACAATCACGATAGTTCGTGGCCGCTAAATAGTTGTTTATACCAAATTTAGAAAATCTGCATATTAGTCGGTCTATTTTAAATGTTGAGAATTTCTTTCAAAGTTTTATGAACAATTATATCACGTTTTTTATATATGAACAACTATACCGTTTCATATGATTTTTTCTAAAATGCCAATAAACTCTAAAAATATTTTTTAAAGGTTTAAAATTAAATTTTAGAGATTTAGAGTTCGTTTTTAGAATTAAAGTCAAGTTTGGATGTTTCAAAATTTAGATTTAATTTCGTGGTAAGAAAACATCATGATAATAATATGTTTTGAAAAACATAAAATGTGGCCATATTTTAGAACAAAACTTTTTTTTGTCAACCACCCAATAAAAAAAAAATTTCTTTATAATTGTTGACCCAATTAGATTAGATAGAGTCGACAATTAAAATATCATAGAAAATAATACGAGAATTTCGAACAAGATGATCCGCTTCCAATTATGAGGAAAAACATTTTGAATATATTTTCGAAAATTGACTTTAAAACTTTACCCTTTTTTCATTGTTTTATTTAGCATAACTTAGTGTTTGTATGCCGTTTTGGCAATATAGTTTGTGCAGGAGTTAGATTACTATTTTGATGTGTAAAAACGATATTTACAGAGGAGCAATGTTATGGAATTGGCTTGTTACTAAGAACATGCTCACACGATGTAGAAATACTGTATATCTGTCTATCATTGACTAACAATATAAATATATTTCTCTTCTCAATTTTCATTATTAATTAAATTTTGATATGTGCAAACACAACATTAAAATATTTGAAAACTATGGACTATAACAAGATTAAAAGTAATTTAATAATTTATTTTCTATGTTGTATGAAACATTTACAATTTTTTTTAATTAACTGATATTTGAATCAAAATCCCGATAGCAACCTAGTAAATATAAACAATCGTCTGAGTTTTAACCTGGCGAATATCCATATTTGATTTTTTTCGGGTATGCTAAATAAAAGTTTTTGTTTTTGATAAAACAAGACAAATATTAGATTTTTTAGCAATATTCCAGCAATATTTTAATTATATTTTTTTGATAAGTCAATAAATTTTGATAAGGTCAAAGTTTCTAGTATTATATTTAATAAGTCAGAGAAAAT
Organism: Anastatica hierochuntica; assembly: GCA_900406275.1. Taxonomy (NCBI): domain Eukaryota; kingdom Viridiplantae; phylum Streptophyta; class Magnoliopsida; order Brassicales; family Brassicaceae; genus Anastatica; species Anastatica hierochuntica. Next base: position 32,980 of record OVAN01001299.1, on the reverse strand, counting down.
ATTAAGGAGAAATTTTAGGCTAAAGATATTTTATGCTTCTCAAATTTTCAATTAAAAAATTAAATAACATTGAGATTTTTCTTTTTCAATCGATGTGACTATTTCCATTCTTTAATTTACCATTTAAGAAATTATTAGTGATTTTTTCGTTTTAGATACCAATAAATATTTGAAACTATATTAATTAATTGTATAAAAATATTATATCTTAATTTCATATTATCAATTTTTTTGTTAATATATGGGTGACCATTTTTTCAAATAATTTGATTTTCAATCATTTTATCTTTATTAAAGATAATATAATTTCTTTTATATTTTAATTATTTCTGAGTTTTATATTAATAGAAATTTTCTTTTAGAGAAAAAAATAAGACGAAAATTGGAAACCATCACTTGATAAACCTTTAAAAAAACATCAATCTCTTATCTCTATCTTTAACCTCTATGTCCTTATTGTTTTAATGAAATACGAGAAGACCACATTGCCCATTCATTAAAAAAATGAAAAAACAAAAAAAAATCCACCAGTTCGACTCATCTTCTCCTCCTCGACGTCGTTTTTTCTTCTCCATCGTCGCCGTCATGAGCCGTTTACCAATCCATTGCCGCTATCGAGCATTCCGTTGCTTCGGTTGAAATATAGTTCTTCTCTCCTCCTCGAGCTGCATTAGTAAAAATGTTGATTTAGGGTTTGCAATTGGATTTGAATGTTGAATTTGGTATGCAAATTGGTGTTTCGATAATGTGTATGAGTTGATTAATACAGGAAATTGGTAAGAAATGCATTTCAGTGGTTGAATGGGAGTGAATATGATATAGATTTGCACCAGAAACCATTCAATTTGAGTTCTTACGAAATGAGAACTAAGTAGCATTGGTAAAACTTAGGGAAAACTGTGGATAATTTATTGAGTTTTTTGCATTATTTTGGCAGGACACAATGAGCAAGCATGTGGGCATACATTTCAAATTCCAAGGTTGTATGTATAGTGTAATATTGAAGGCATCTGTGGAGGATATAATTTTGTCAATGATAGAAGATAGGATTTATAAGAAGCTATCGCTGGACGAAAGTAAAGTTAAACTGGAATATAGCTACATTCTGCTGCTGGTTAGATGTAATGAACAATTTACTATTTATGATGATGAAGATTTGTTTGCTTACCTAACTTCCATCGATAAAGAGAGTCGTCGATGTCTTTTGTTTGTGGAGGCCATGAGTAGATCGGAACAGCTCGAGCAACTATCGAGAGGAGGGAAAAGTTCGTTTGGTATGAACTACGAAGAATTGAAGCCAAATGGTGATGTAGGACCTGATGCCATTACTCGCTACGTAGAAGATGAGCTAGCAAATTGCCGTAAAAAAAGAAGGAGATGAGCTAGTAAAACAGAACTAGGTGTTAGAGACGGAGAATGTTGAGCATGTTGTAGAGGCATATACCACAATGGATACCGATTTGGATAGACTGCATATGACTGATGAGTTTGTCGCATCCACCTTTTGAAGAATCTAGTCAGTTTACAGAGGTATGAGAAGACAGTTTGGGTCGATAACAAGACATGGTTCATTAACATCATTCTCCTCTTCCGTGATTTCATCCAAGAGAACATTTTATGCTTTAGATTTTGTGGCAAAGAAGCACTCAATTTCATGTGAATGTCCATAAAAATCATATAGATTTCTCTATTTTCTCTAGTTCTACTTTATAAAATTCCCAAATTCTCAAATGCAAAGGAAAACTTACCTTAGTTGTTCCAAGTTCTTCATATATTCTTGAAAGAGGAAACCTTTTCATTTCACTGGATTTGAATGTTGACTGGCACATCTTCAGAAAATTGACATCAACTCCTCCAACAAAGTCTTTGAACTTAATTCCCAAATGCGGAATTGCCTCAAAAGCATGAAGCTACAAAATCCATATTTTCTTAAGTGGTCAACAATAAACAATAATAACAATGTCATAATACTCTTTTACTTACCTCCAATGTAAGACAAAAACCTGGAAGAGGCCATAAAACCTTCTCCTTCATCTGCCCTTTAAAATGATTCATGGTGTGAGAGATCTCCTTCACCATGTAATCATAGGAGTATCTTCCCCACAAAAAGGTCTTGCAGAACTCAATATCAGCCACGACTCTTTGGAAAAAATCCAAATTTTTTTTGCGCCAACTCCACTCTTCGTTTACACGCAAATCACACTTGCTAAGAAGTATAGAACCGCAATCTTCAGCTTGTCTCTATGGGGTCCCATTCTCTCCGACATCGCTTTCACATCCTCCAACCTTATTGTTCCCTTGAAATGTCGCTTCACGAAATTTGTACTACCCATCTCCTTGTAGTTGAGAGGATAGTTGCGGTAGTCTAGTCCTGATATCAATGTGTGTTCCCTTAGGCCATACTGGATGGGAACGCCATTGACGATGAACCACACTTCTTTTCGCTTCGAGATTTTGACAGTCCGTAGCAACAACATCCACAGTCCTTGAACCTTGTGGTTATTGTCTAGATTCATGTGGAACAAGTGTTTGAATTGAGGATACTCCTTAAACCACCTCCTCTCTAACTGATTGAGCCTTGGTTTCAGGTTCACAAGCGTGTCAATAGCTTCTGATATGAAACACCTTGTCCCCAACTTTATTTTTTTCTTGTACTCCTTTGGTAAGAAGTGCATTCTATCTGGTTTGATTGCCTCAAAATCCTGCAAATACCATATAATTCTACCCCAATTATATCGGTAATACATAAACACTCCAAATAGTTTTCCCATATAACATATAGTTCTACCCAGTTATAAGAAATCCCCCACTAGTTTTCTTAATTTTTACCACCATCATTTCCAAGTTTTCCTAATATTACACATTGTTTTACCCACTTTTCCCTTCCAAGACACAATATAAATGACATCAAAATCTACGAATCAAAATCAATTGCTAATTAGTTACCTCTAAGTGCTCTGGATTGGTGCTAAGAACTATTGCAAACTGAGATCTCTCCTCCTCTCATTCAGATTCACTTTCTCCACAATCTGATGCTTCCTCTTTAGTGTATGAATCCTTTTCTTCATCCTCACCGACTGTTGCTACCTCTTTATTGTTCGCATCATTTTCTCTATCCTCGTCTTCATCGTTGTTTGCATCCTTGTTTGCATCCTCGTCTTTGTCGTCACTCGAGGCAACCTCCTCACCTTCGTTGTATACATTGTTGTCCTCCAATAAATGTGCCACAACAACCTCTACAAGCATGTTTATCGGAGCCGGCGCTGAATCGTTCCTACTCGATCTCTCGACTATATCTATCGGATTTGACACCTATGTCTTCTCTGTCGGCTCTACAATCTTCACAGCAACAACATTATTCGCCTACTTCGCCAATTCCATACAAATTTTGATCATTACAAAATTGGAATTGGCGAAGTAGGCGAAGACTGCTGCAGCTGTCCAAATTTTATGGAATTTTACTATATAGATAATATGTCGAGTGAATTATTACCCAAATTTAAAATATATGTAACAAAGTGTACATAATAAAAATTGAAATAATACAACTAAAAATCTAAGAATCAAGATTTTTTAATTAACATATAAATGTACAATATACTTTTTAAATTGCAAAATATTACCGAATTACTTTTTTATCCGAAATTTATATATGACCAAAATATTAGAACTATAATTATTTATAAATTTATATATGACCAAAATTTATATATGACCAAAATATCGATTTTTCCGTTGAAACTTCAAGTCTGTATATTTTACCGCCAACAGCATATATATGTCCATTTTTCCGTCAAAACCATAAGTTTGTCTATTTTCCCGCCAAAAACGTAAATTCGTCGATTTTTCCACCAAAACCGCAAGTCGCTCTTCTAGCCAAAACCGCAAGTCGGTCGATTTTCCCGCCAAAACTGCAAGTCGGTCGATTTTCCAGTAAAAACTGCAAGTTGGTCGATTTTCCCGCCAAAATCGCAAGTCGATCGATTTTCCCGCCAAAACCGCATGTCGGTCGATTTTCCCGCCAAAACCGCAAGTCGGTCGATTTTCTCGCCAAAACCGCAAGTCGATCGATTTTCTCGCCAAAACCTCATGTCGATCGATTTTCCCGCCAAAACCGCAAGTCGGTCGATTTTCTCGCCAAAACCGCAAGTCAGTTGATTTTCCCGCCAAAACCCCAAGTGGGTCGATTTTCCCGCCAAAATCGTAACTCTGTCGATTTTCCCGCCAAAAGCATAAATCCGTCGATTTTCTCGCCAAAACAGCAAGTCCATCAATTTTCCCGCCAAAACCGTAAGCCCATCGATTTTCCTGCCGAAAACGTAAATTCCGTCGTTTTTCCCGCCGAAAACGTAAGTCTGTTGATTTTCCCGCCAAAATCGTAAGTTCGTCGATTTTCCCGCCAAAACCGCAAGTCTGTCGATTTTCTCGCAAAAACGTAAACCCGTCGATTTTTCTGCCAAAAACGTAAATTCCGTCGATTTTCCCGCAAAAAACGTAAGTCCGTCGATTTTCCTGCCAAAACCGTAAGTCCATTGATTTTCTTGCCAAAACCGTAAGTCTGTCGATTTTCCCGCCAAAAACGTATATCCGTCGATTTTCCCGCCAAAACTGTAAGTTCGTCGATTTTCCCGCCAAAATCGTAAATCCGTCGACTTTTCCGCCAAAACCGTAAGTCCGTCGATTTTCCCGCCAAAACCGTAAGTCCGTCGATTTTCCCGCTAAAACTGTAAATCCGTCGATTTTCCCGCTAAAACCGTAAGTCTATCGGTTTCCCGCCAAAAAACATAAATCAGTTGATTTTCCCGCTAAAACCGTAAGTCCGTCGATTTTCCCGCCAAAACCGTAAGTCCATCGATTTTCCCGATAAAACTGTAAGTCCGTCGATTTTCCCGCCAAAACCGTAAGTCTATCGGTTTCCCGCCAAAAACGTAAATCCGTTGGTTTTTCTGCTAAAACCGTAAGTCTATTTATCTTCCCGCAAAAAATTAAACTCCTCGATTTTCCTGCCAAAAACGTAAATTCCGTCGATTCTCCCACCAAAAACGTAAGTTTGTATATTTTTCCGCCAAAAACGTAAATTCCTAAATTTTTTCGCAAAAAAGCATAAAGTGGTAGTTTTCCCGCTAGAAGCGTATTCCGTTAATTTTTCCGCCAAAAATGTGAGTTCATCAATGATGATTATTATAATAATATTTATGATGATTATAATTATAGTATAATGATAATTGTTTTATTTTTTAATTATTTTATATAATCAAAAAGTTAATGGATAAACCATTAAAACTACTAATCCATTGATTTTAATGAGTTATGGGTTGATCCTAACCATTTGCTAAATGGATTGAGCTAATCCATGATCCATTTAGCTTACAATCTCTTTGGATATGGGTTGTCTTGGTTTTTGTTTACCCATTTTGACACCCCTAGCCATCAGATGCGGACCAACAAACTAGTTAGAATGTATATATATTATATATATTCTAAAGTTTTGACACAAATATGTATATACACTTTTTGAAAATAATATGCAGATAAAGGTAAACATAATCCAGTAGAGCAAAATTTCTGTTACATGATCACAAACACGAATACAATTTTTGGTTTTGAGTATATGAAAAATATGAACAAACAAGTATCAAACAAAAACATTTGAATATCAAGAATGGTTTCTTCTGTTCTGGTTCTTGAGTAGAGGAAGAAAATGGCTTAACCTCATTCGTTTAATAACGAAAACGTATAGTTCCATTAACCTCACTCGTTTCCTCCTCCTCGACGAATCTGCACTATTATCACCTCGAGATCCTTCTCCTACTTCAGTTTCAAAGTCTGGCTCTAAGTTTATGTCCGCGAATTCTTCGTCTTTGATTTCTTTTGCGTCAAGAATACAATCATAGACCTCTAAAAGTCGTACACCCCAGTGTTTCACCTTCCAGGTTTTATCATGGACTATGAACTTAAACAAAAGCTCGCTGAAAGTGGCCTCTTTAACCTCAGGGGAACTCCAGTGTATAGAGAAAGAACCTTCATATATATATTGATGCTCTGTATTGGTATCTCGAGGTGGATAATTCCATTTTGAACAATGAGTCCATTCCGTTTACCCCTGATGCCACAAGATACATACATCAGTGAAGTATCATCATCATCTTTATGATCATCATCCTCGTCTTCATCATCACCTTCATCACTGTTATCCTCAAGATTAAAAGTGCTAGTTGACAGTACCATACAAGCTCTACACGTGGAGAATGAAGGAAGAGTCAAATTGATAGTTAGGGAACCTGAAGTATCTCGGTAAGTGAGCTGTGCAGGAACTTCTGCACCCAGTAAGAAGGCATATTTGCAAGCTGATGTATTGATAAGCTCACTCGCTTCTTGATTCAAGTTGATGCATGTGGCAAAATTTAGAGGTATATCTGAATTTTGAAAATGGCAGTCTATTCTCTCCAAAGATCCACAGTTTTCTGCATCTAGAAATAAGAGGGAACCAAGAAGCTCTGGAAGTGCTACGAGCTTTCTACATTCTCTGATGTCAATCTTACTTAGTTCGGAGAGACGTCTGATGCAATCTGGAATAGTCTTGAGACCATTTCCCTGGTAACATAATGAAATCGGAGATGTAGGAGCCCACTCAGAAAGACATCTCAGTAAGATGTAGTGATCCTTAAAGTATGATCTTAATGTCCAACTCCAACAGCACACATGAAGGGGAGCCCACTCAAGTATTGCATAAAAAAAGCCAACATCATCATCCCCATGAATGTCACTGATACTCAGACCAAGAAATCGAATATTCTCCAACTTAAAAATGTTTGGAGATATATTGTTCAGCTTCTTGCAACCATACATAATTAGTTTACACAGATGAAAAAGATTCTCTGAATCCTTGGAGGAACTTCCTTTATCTCTGTTCTGCTCAACTCCAACTCTACAATCCTGTCGGGAACATTTGGAACTCCTCAAGGTTTCTTCAAAGACACGACCTTGATTGATGATGGGACTGAGTTCAACTCTATAACCAATTTCGCACAACCACTGAGTTCCAATTCCTCAAGATTAATTAACCTACCTATAGAACATCGCAGTTCCTCCAAACTTGTGCAATACTAAAAATCCAAATATTGGAGATCTGTGGCATTTCCAATAGAGAATGGGAGCTTCTCCAAAAGCCCGCAACCGCCAAGGTTCAATCTCTTAAGCTTAGTAGCATTTCCAATAGAGTCATTGAGATCTAGAAAACCCGAGCAACCATTGAGATTTAGTTCCTCGAGATTAAAGACTTCCGAGAGATCTGGAATCTCTTTGAGACATTGGAGCGGCTATACAAAATAAAGACATGTTTGGTGCGTTTTAGAGAAATGCCTAATTGCATTTCATGGACACAAGAAGACAAGACAAAAAAATGCCTACTGATTACTTTGATTCCCTCCCACAGCTTCTCAAGTTTACTTTGTTGCATGATAAGTTGGACAAGAAACTCACCAAAGAACTCAGAAGGAAAATATCTCATTGGAGAACAATTCCATTCGATGAACCTGAGTTTGTTGGGTCGACAGTTGAGGCCTCGGGGTAAGCATCAGCTATTATTAGAGTAGACTGCTAACAACGGGAGATTATTCATCCCATCGAAAGCTTTTTTCACTTATTTGCATTACCTCTCCTTCTAGAGGTTGGAACATTATGCCTAGAACAGTTCCAGTACCCTGGTTCGAAAGGAACAAAATCTCAGTTTAAAATACCATGGAAACAAAGGAATACAAAATATATAAAGAAAGCTTACAGTGTTAAGAACTGCGCTTTCCAGGCTCCTCAAAAGAGTTGTTTATAGAAAATTTCTCTACCCATTTGTTACAATAAACGATGCATTTGCGAGATTCCATCTTCTATAGATACGAGAGATTTATGAGCTAAGATTTGAATCCCATGATTGACGTCCGAACCACGGTTTGCCAGAAGCTCCTTTATGCGCTCAACCAGAACATCACCAAAGAAACACGCAATATAAAGAAAAAGAACTCGGTCATCGTAGCTAAATCTTAAAGTTGATTCAATTTCTCTGTCAAGGCTATACCTGAGCCTTGTTAATGTGTCTATCCACTCGTCCATGGACATACCTTGTACTTGTAGTCTTCTATCTCACTTATACTTCATGTGTTGACTTCTTTCAGAAACGAACAAGCTTCAAATATATGAAGTGCTCTGTTTCAAGAATAGGTAGAAGGTAGCTGCCGCTTGATCCATATCGGACAGTGTGGCAGGCAGCACGTGGACAAGAAAACGATCTCCTACTGACTGTGAAAAATTCAGACATAAAAAGCCTGTGGATATACAGACTGAAGACGAAATAATTTGTTTCCATTCTTGGTGGAATTTGAAATTTCGATTAACCGAGAATATAGTGTAAAGAAATGTATCACAACAATATGATCTATCTTTAAGGAAGCACACGAAATCCATTTACAGTGATTTGAGAGGAAGAACTGACAGAGGATATGTGTTTGTATATATAGCACGTAGAAGAAAATACTGGATAGATAGCATAATAGTATTACCTTTAAACAAAATCTAGAGAGGAAGATCCATTGAAGTAATGTTATCTGCAGAATCAAAGGTATTCTTTTACACCCTTTACTGTCCATTTCTTAAAATTTGTTCCTCTTTTTGGCTTCAGATGTTATCTTCCAAATACGAAGCAGAGAGCTTTATATAAATGTACTTATTTCATGCTCTTCCTCGTCTTGATGAACATGAGGGAGCTCCAAGAGTTGAAGACCACACTCTTTTATCCCCCAAAAGTAAGCGTTAACCTTGAAGTCAAAGACAAGCTCGCTTTCTGCTTCAGGATAGTTGCAATCGTCTAAAGACAAAGAAGCTTCAAATATATAAATATGCTCTGTGGATACATGTGGAGTTGGTAGAAGGTGCAAACTCGATCCATACTGATTAGTGAGGCCATTCTGTTTGCCTTCGACGCGACAAGATAACCTCATGGTATCCTTTTCGGTATAGTGAACGCTATAAGGGTAAGTGTTATAATCACAATAGACCGTGACCACCTCATCATAGTTATCAACATCATCATAGTCGTCGGCATCAACGTCGTCATCGAACAGCAAAAGACAAGCCTTAAATCTCAAGAATTTAGGAAGATGCCTCTCCTTCAAATGGATTGTTAGGGAACCTCCAGTAGCTCGATGAATGAAGTACGGAGGAACTTCTCCGGCGGGTAAGAGCGCATGTTTGCAAACCGATGTCTGGATAACTTCTCTCGCCTCTTGATTCAAGCTGATGCAGTTTAAAAAATTCAGACGGATCTCTGGATTATGAAAGGAGCCATCTATTGTCTCAAGTGACACACAATTTTCTGCATCTAGAGATAAGAGTGAATCTGGAAGCTGAGGCAACGATACAAGACTACGACATTCATAGAGTGAAAGCTGACGTAGCCGAGGAAGTTGTTTGATGCAATCTGGAATAGTCTTGAAAGCATTACGGATGAAGAATAGTGACACCGGAGAAGTATAAACTGTCTCTGGAAGACAAATTTCTAACATATCCGGCTGTAAAGTCCATTCGCATAGGAAGTCAGAGAACCACCTGATGTTTACTTCCAAATAGCTAGAGGCATCCTCATCACCACGAGTAATTTGCACACATGAAACACCTGCCATCTTAGAAATTCTTGATAATGAGATGTTATCCAGCTTTTTGCATCTGAACATAGCTAAATGTCGAAGCCGAGAGAGATTCTCGATCCACAGAGGAACTTCTTCTATTTCTGTATCACTCAAGTCCAGAAATTCAATTCCGTCAGGAACAGGTGGAAAAACTTTTAGACTTCTGCACCGCAACATCACCAATTTATAGAGACGAGGCAACAACCTGATCGATGAAGGCATTTCTTCAATCGCCGAACCACTCAGATTGAGTTTTTGGATGTTTGTGGAGATCTCTGGAAAAGTTTTCAACCCAGTGCAAGCACTAAGATTCAATTTCTCGAGACTAATGACATTACAAATAGAAGAGGGGAGCTTCATCAAACTTGTGCAACCACCGAGATCCAATTTCTTGAGACTAGTAGTGCCACCAATAGAGGGAGGAATTTCCAACAGACTTGTGCAAAACATGAGAAGCAACGACTCGAGGTTAGTGGCATTTGAGAGATCTGGAATCTCTTTCAGGCTCCTGGCATCACTCAAATCCATCCGCTTGAGATTCTTAAGTGGCTGTACAAACAAAGGGCATATGCCATGCGTTTATATTATTTGTTAACACCGTCAAAATAGTTTGGTCGAAATAAAAGTATCATAATATTTTACTTGGATTCCTTCCCACAGTTTCTCAAATTTGCTCCCTCGCATGATAATCTCAACGAGAAACTTTGCGGAGAACTTAGAGGGCCAAAATCTCAATGGACAGTAGTCCCAGTGCAGTAACCTGAGTTTACGGGGCAGACAGTACACCCCTAAAGGAAAGTTCAACTTATCCCTTAAACAATGGTCAAATATTAAGAACTGAAGATTAGTCATCCCGTCAAACACCATTTCTTCTATAACTATTTCGTCTTCGATCTGAGAGACATTCAGCATTATGCCTAGAATAGATCCAGTGCCCTGTGGGTTGCCCAAAGCAAGAAAATTTCAAGAGTTGTTAATATATGAAGAATATTAGAAACGCAGACAGCAAGGAAAGAGATATCTGTACATATACTTACTGTATTGTCGGTGATAACATCGGAAATCTCATTAACATCCACTAAAAACTGACGTTTTCCAGGCTCTCCAATCGACTGTTTACGGACAATGTCAATACCCAGTTGTTGCAGCAAAGAATGCATCCCTACGATACCCTTATTTGTAGATATGAGAGATTTATGAGTTAAGACTTCAAATCCATGGTTAACATCCAAACCGCTGTTAGCAAGCCACTGTTTCACATGAATGACTCGAAAACCGTGGAACAAACATGCTATGTGCAGAAAGAGAGCTTTATCTTTATCGCTTAAGACATCGTAGCTAAATCTTAGTGTTCTCTCAATTTCACTTATTCCACCGTCAAGGCTACTCTTTAACCTTGGAAGTGCGTTTTTCCACTCGTCCAAAGACATTCCTCGCAAATAAGATCCCATAACTCTAAGAGCCAGAGGAAGTTCACCTGCAAGTTCTGTAAAATCCCGAGCGAGTTTCTTAAAACCATCAAATGGGAACTTTTGACCGAACGCGTATAGGCAGAAGATCTGGAGAGCTTCATCTGTAGATGGAAGTTCCATCTTGTAAATATGGTTGATCCCATGTGCCCTCAAAAGTCTCTGATCTTGTGTTGTGATGATAATCCTACTTCCGTAGCCAAACCACCTAGTTTCTTTTGCCATTGCAATTAATTGCTCTAATTGATCAACGCCATCGAGAATGACAAGAACTTTGTGGTCCTTGAGCCTCTCTTGCACTGCACCTAAATGATGAATCTCGACATCCTTCTGGTTGAATATTTCAGACAAAAGCCGTCTTTGTAAATTTATCTTCCTCTGTCGTTCACCATTCATGATCTCCAGACAACCTTCATCATGGCAACATCTCAAATAGCTTAGTCTTATATTCTCTACAAACGCAGAAAATTGGAAATCTTCAGAGACTTGTTCATATAAAACTCTTGCAATGGTGGTCTTGCCAATCCCAGGCGGACCCAATATCCCAATCATCCTCACATCACCAGACTCTAGGGATAATAAAGAACTGATCTTTGTGATGTGAGGTTGGATTCCAACATAGTCATCAAAATCCCTCGAAGGCGTATAGTTCAACACATCTGATACATCTTTTGCAATCTTAACAACCATGTCAGCTTCTCTATCCCTGAGAATCAAGATTACACACACACGCATAAGGGTCAAGAGAAGATAAAACTCGTAGAAAGATGGTTAGCGACGACGAACCAGTTGCGAGAGTCTTCTCCGAGTATATTCGCGACGTCCATCAACGCTTGCTTCCATCTCTGCTTCACCTCTTCCGTTTTCCCTAAACAGGTTTTCTCAAAGGCTTTCCCGAAATCTCCGGTCTGCTTTCTCACATCAGATGGATCCACTCGATAGAAAACCGTCATCACCGTTTGACCAATCTCTTCCCTACACTTCATAATCTCCACCAATTCATTGAGGCACCAGCTTGAAGAAGAGTAGTTTTTGGAGAGCAATACGATCGCAATCTTCGATTCTCTAATCGCTCGAAAGAGCTCAGGACCGATGGATTCGCCTCTCTTGATTTCATTATCAATGAAAGGAACGATTCCTTTGATTTTGAACTCTTTTTGAATATGACTCAGAAATCCTTTACGCACGTCTTCTCCACGGAAGCTCGGGAACACTTGGTGAGTCCAAACTTGCGACGGAGGAGATGGAGTTAGAGACGACGAAGACTCGACTGATTTGCATTTCGGATGGGATCTGAGTTTTCTATAAACCAAGAAACGAATTATACAGAAAAAGAGTACAAAGAAACCAACCGCGACAGCAGCAGCAGCCATTGCAAGGAAAAAATTGAGGGATTCATCAGAGTGACTGAGAGAGAAGAAGAAGAAGACTGTTTTAAGTCGTCGTGAGGTCTGTTGAAGATTTCAACACTGGGCCACTCGATAAGGAAGAAAGAGAAGAAGATTCAAAATCCCTAAATGAAACAATAATTCCAATACTTTTTACTCACTATACCCTTCCGGATACTAATACTTTACAATAATGCCACTAGCTTTATGAGCTTTTTTACAAGACCCCAAAACTAATTTATGTACGTATTTGATTTTTAATAAGACAAGAGACTCCCTTACTATTCTCTTCTTGTCGAGGATCTCCAATATCCATTATCAAACATAAGCAAGGCATAGGCAGAGCCATAAGTATTTGCTTTGTTGTATGTTTCCCATTTCCACCACCAGATTATGATAGAACCGAGACCTCTCGAAAATATCTACTTGAAAGCTCAAAACATTTTTGCAACCCAGGAAATCTCAGAAGAGATGCTTCTTAGCTTCATGCAGCTATTCGTCAATAGTTTGTTGAGCCGGAAGAGATTCTTGATATCTAAAGGGACTTGTTCGATCTCTGTCCTGCTCAAATCCAACCATTTTATACTGATTGGAAGACATGGATATTTCTTGAGGTTCTTGCATCCTGACATGTCCAATGCTGCCGGACGTGGGCCAAGATGCAAAACCATAGCGGGAACTTCTTTTACTGCAGTTTCTGACAGAGAAAGGAATCCAAGAAATTTCCGGAAAACTATGCAATCGTGAACATTTTAATCGATATTTAGAATGCTGAGAGATTCCAAAAAGATATTGGGTTGAAAAGATTCTAGCTTTGAGCAGGACTCCATGTCATGAACAACCAGTTTGTTAAGGTTCTTGATTGAGGAAGAGGTAACATCACCAAACATCTGCAATAACCATATTAACAGCTTTTGAAAGATCTGGAATCTCATATTAAATTTTCATACATACTCAGATCCAAATGAGGCATAAAAGAAACCAACATGAAACAAACAAAAGAAATCAATCAGATCAATATGCTATCTGCTTCAATAAATTTGTCCTCACTTTATCTCATTATCAATGAAAGGTGTGATTCACTTGCTTCTGAGCTCTTTCAGGATGTGATTCACTTGTATATCCAATTGCGAGACAGATGAAGAAGAAGCCATGAAACAGAGCACAAACATATTGAACAAAGAGAGGAATAAAGAGAAGGAGATGAACACTTCCTCTGCACAAGAAAGCCAACGATGTTGACACATTCCTCCTCACCATTGTTCCCCGATCTTTATTAATCAAACCAAACGAAGTTATTCTCTATATTAGAGGAGAGTGATCCTGATGATTTCAGGAAAGGCAACTTGCAGTGACGTGCGACACACTCTGGAATAGTGTCAATGTAGCTGTTACTGAAATAAAACGCTCGAGGAAGATGAGGGTTTTGAATGTTTCCCATCTCCATCACCAGATTATGACAAAATGGAGAGCTCTCGAAGATCTCTGCAGGAAAGCTCACAACATTCTTGCACCCTAAGAAATCCAGTGTTTCGATATTTTCCAGCCTAGTTATCCCAGATGAGATGCTTCTTAACTTCATGCAATTGTTCATCAATAGTTTAGTGAGCCGAAAGAGGTTCTCAATACCCAAAGGGACTTCTTCGATCTCTGTCCTGCTCAAATTCAACCATTCTACAGTGTCCGGAAGACATGGAAATTTCTTGAGGTTCTTGCATCCTGACATGTCAAATGCTGCAAGACATGGCCAAGATGCAACTGTTGTCGGAACTTCTTCTATTGTGGTTTCTGACAGAGAGAGAAATTCAATGTTCGAAGAAATTTCTGGAAAACTTCTCAACCGTGAGCATTTATCGAGGTTGAGGATGCTGAGAGACTCTAAGGACATATTGCTGGGAAGAAGCTCTAGCTTTGAGCAGGACTTCATATCAAGAACAACCAGTTTATTGAGATTCTTGATTGAGGAAGGAAACATCACCAAACTTCTGCAGTAGTTGAGACAAAGCTCCTCGATATTAACGGCTTTTGAAAGATCTGGAATCTGCTTTAGATTCTCAGACATACTTAAATCCATATACTTCAGACTTCTAAGAGGCTAAAAGAAACACAAGTGAAACAAAAAAAAAGGGAAAAATGATCAGAGTTTAGTTTTATGAGACTTGACAAGGAGAGCAATAAAAGTTAAAACTTACTCGTGTTCCTTCCCACAGCTTCTCAAGCTTGCTCTCTCTCATATTGATTACAACAAGAAACTCAGGACGAAAACTCAGAGGCATTGATGTCATGGGACATGCATCCCAATGAAGCAGCTTAAGTTTACGGGGTAAATAATCCAAGCCCTTTGGTAAATGCAGCTCAGTTTGATCTTTACTCGAAGAGGGCTTGTAGAATCTTAGAAACATCAGATTATGCATCCCACTAAAGGCTCTTTCATTCAGAAACCACTCATTGATCTCAGAAATGTCCAAAGATATGCCAAAAACAGCTCCAGTGCCCTGAAACACATATATACTAATTGAAAGTTATGCTTATTTGAAATCGTGGTGAACTTAAAATGAAAGTAATGTAGCTAAAAAGTTAACTTACAGTGTTGTCAACAAGTACATCGTATATCTCTGAAGCATCCACCAAGAATTGACGTTTTCCAGGCTCATCAATAGATTGTTCACAAACAACTTCTCGACCCAATTGTTGTAGCAAATTGTGCATCCTAATGGTGCGATTGCATCTTGATATGTATATGAGAGATCTATTGGTTAGGACTTCAAGCCCAAAGCTGACATCCAAGCCAGAACTTGCAAGTAACTGCTTCACATAATCAACATTCTCGCCATTGAACAAACACGCAATATGAAGGAATATGGACTTATCCTTTTCGTGTAAACCATCATAACCGACTCGTAAGACATTTCTAATATCCTCATCAAGACTGCTTCTGAGTCGAGGCAATGCTGCTTGTTGCTCCTCTTTGCTCATCCCTCGCAGAGATGACCCCAATACCTTCAGAGCTAAGGGAAGATAGCCAGCAAGCTTCGTTATTTCAGTAGCAAGGTCGGTAAAACCATCTGGTGCAGAACTTTCTCCAAATGCAGATAGGCAGAAAATCTGAAGAGATTCACTTCTGGATGGAAAACCCATCTCGTATATGAGTTTGACTCCATGAGCACTCAAAAGCTGTTTGTTCTCCGTGGTCACGATGATCCTACTTCCAGAACCAAACCACTGAGAGTGTTTCACTAAGGCATCAAGTTGTTCAAGTTTATCAACATCATCAAGGACAACAAGAACTTTCAGATCCTGCAATCTTTCCTTTACCATACCTAAATTATATATCTTCATAAGCTTATGATCAATAACTTCAGACAGAAACTGTTCTTGCAAACGCAATTTGAAGCAATAACCATCAAGTTCCGATCTCCTATAACTCCCACTGACATTCTCCATAAAAATAGTGTGTTGGAAGTTTTGAGAGAGGCGGTTGAATAAAGCTCTGGCAACTGTTGTCTTGCCAATACCTGCAGGACCCCAAATCCCAACCATCTTCACTTCAGTTGATTCCAGACATAACAGAGAATCCATTTCTCTCATATGAGCGTCGATTCCAACCAGACTATCGAAATCTTGTGATATTGTCAAATTCAGTTCATTCGAAATGTTTACAGCAATCTTATCAACCATGTCTGCTTCACTTTCCCTATCAAGAAGAAGATGATCATTTCCACCAAATCAGAAAATAAACTTATAGCATAGGCACATCAAGAACTAATAAAGAGAAACAAGATTTCATCTCATTCATGTGAAGGAAAGTTTTGAAATTTGATTAGTGTAATCAAAATAACTAACCAGTTTTGAGAAGGCTCGCCGGCTATATTAGCAACATAGACCAAAGCGTCTCTCCAACTTTGCTTCACATCCTCTGGTTCGCCTTTACAGGCTTTCTCAAATTCCTTTCCAAAATCCCCCTCTAGTTTCCTCACATGAGATGGATCCACCTCGTAAAAAACCGTTATAACCTTCTGGCTAACTTTCTTTATCTCCACCAACTCATTCAAACACCAGCTTGAAGATGCATATGTCTTTGACAACACTACAACAGCAATCCTAGATTCTCTAATAGCTTGTACAAGCTCAGAACCAATCTCTTGGCTTCTCTTGATATCATTATCTACGAACGTTTGGATTCCCTTTCGCCGGAACTCTTTGAGAAGGTGACTGAGAAAGGTTCTGCGAACGTCTTTGCCACTGAAGCTTGGGAACACATGGTATCTCCAATGGCAAGACTGCATTGACAAAGATGAAGAATCGGCCATGAGAGAGAAGCTCAGAAGTAGATAGCAAGAGCTTATAATCCTTCTTCGTTATTTCGGAAAGGTAAGTTACAAATTCTGAGAGATTGATACACCTCTGGACTTTTGAATTGGTTTCTCCTCTTCAGATTTGTCAAGACATGAGAACCATTAAGTCGAGAAAGTTGACTTTTCCCCTTACGATTGCTTCTACTGACACATAAGTTGACTTTAGAAGTAAACACAAAAAAGATCAAAATAACATTTGGTGAGGAGTCAAAAAACTCTCTTCACAGTTCAGACTATCCCTTTTCTGGAATGGGTTTGGACACTCATGCTCACGAAGTTAAATGTGATGAAGAATTCTTTGCTTGTCGATTTCGGAAACAAATGAGAGGGAATGAGGATCCAGAATTTGCTTTGCATAGATCAAGTTTTGTGAAATCCATCAAAGATTCAAAGATGCGATAAACATCGAAGACCCCAACCCAATCATTAGATCAACTGCACAACTGATCGATCCTAATGAATACACTAAATTATATTTCTTCACAATTGATCTCTCCATCTCCGAGTAGAGAACACAAGTTCCTTTTATCTACTCAGAACGCATATTGTCACTGGATGTGATAATCAAAGTAGTGATCTCCACTTGAAAACAAAACTTAACAAAGAATTATACATCACATCACATATATCAGAAGGCAGAGAGCTGTAATTGCACATTGAAACATCATGGAATACGAGTTCTTTTATGATCTACTCAAGAGCACATAAAAAACAACAGAACCAATTGCTTAAAAGATGTGATAATCAAAGTAGAGATCTCCACTTGAAAACAGAACTTAACAAAGAATTACACATAACATCACATATTTTCAATCAACTATATAGTCTATAGCAGCTCAATCAAACCAAACAGCATAAGACTTAAATTTTCAACGCAAATGCAGATTGTAAGGGGGCAATCGACTTATGTTTTGGTCTACCTATGCGCATGCCATAGATACGAGAGGATCAAGGAGTAATAAAAATACGAAATTTCAGATAGCAAAACATAAGGGTTCATGGAGAAAATCCATAATCCAATAAACCATAAAAACTGAAAATACAAATTCTAAAAAGTCTCACAAGTTCATACTCAATACTCCAAAAAAAAAAAAACTTTTGCGATGATTTGAATCACAAGCAAAAACAAACCAGCTTAACGGTAACTCTTCTGGAAACGAGCACGAGCACCACGACCTCCGAACTTCTTCGGCTCGCACCTTCTCGGATCAGCAACAAGAAGGGTCCTGTCGTACCTCACCAAGATATCTTTGATCTCCTTCTTCGATTGTTCATCCACATACTTCTGGTAGAACGCAACCAGAGCCTTCGCGATACTCTGACGGATGGCGTACACCTGGGAGGTGTGACCACCACCATTCACACGGATCCTCATGTCCACACCTGCGAAACGATGTTTTCCGAGGAGAAGGATGGGCTCGAACACCTTGAAACGAAGGATCTCTGGCTGGAAGAGCTCGATCGGAGAACCGTTGAGCTTAATCAGACCAGACCCACGCTTGCAGTGAGTGACGGCCACCGCCGTCTTCTTCCTACCAAAGCATTGCACAGATTCAACAGCTGGTTGGGTCGCCATGATCAGGGTTTCTCCTGCTTCTGCGCTCGTGTCTGCCGCCGCTACAAGAAAACCTAAAGCAGAGAGTGTGATAAGAAATGAGAAATTTAGGGTTTTATAGTAGAGAAATTCAATCTAGGGCATCCTCTAAAACGCGGCGTTTTGTTTATTTCTTTTTTAAATAAAATACATTATCCACGTCACTGGGTTCCATTCATCTTCAGTCCATCGGAGAGATTTTCAAATTTTCTCCGGTGAGAAATGTTACTCCTCCGGCGTTATACCGGCGGAAGCCGCTTCTCGATCTTCACTGCCGATATCAGAGCCTCCATTGAAACTGGTGTTCGCCATTTCACCAGTCTAGAGCCTTTGCAAAACTCCGAATCGACCCCAACCAAAGGCGATTACTTCGCCGCGATCAACCATGTTGTCAACATCGTCCGCCGCGAGATTCACCCGGAGAGATCGTTGAATCGTCTCCGTCTCCCTGTAACGTCAGAATTCGTGTTTAGAGTCCTTCGCGCCACCTCTCGCTCCGCCAACGATTCACTCCGATTCTTCAATTGGGCTCGCTCGAACCCTAGTTACACCCCAACGTCAATGGAATATGAAGAGCTTGCCAAATCCTTAGCTTCACATAAAAAGTACGAATCGATGTGGAAAATCCTCAAACAGATAAAGGATCTGTCTCTCGACATCTCCGGTGAGACTCTCTGCTTCATCATTGAGCAGTACGGTAAGAACGGTCATATAGATCAAGCCGTGGAGCTCTTCAACGGCGTCCCCAAAACTCTCGGTTGCCAACAAACCGTCGAAGTTTACAACGCTTTGCTTCACGCTCTTTGCGAGGTGAAGATGTTCCACGGCGCTTACGCCTTGATCCGACGAATGATAAGAAAAGGTCTCAAGCCGGATAAGAGAACATACTCCATCTTGGTTAACGGATGGTGCTCCGCCGGAAAAATGAAGGAGGCTCAAGAATTTCTTGATGAAATGAGCCGGAAAGGATTTAATCCACCGGCTCGTGGCCGTGATTTGCTCATTGGAGGATTATTAAACGCTGGTTACTTAGAATCTGCCAAAGAAATGGTGAGTAAGATGACCAAAGGAGGGTTTGTTCCTGATATCTTAACCTTCAACACTCTGATTGAAGCTATATGTAAATCAGGGGAAGTTGATTTCTGCATTGATATGTATTATACTGCTTGCAAGTTAGGTCTTTCTGTAGATATCGACACTTACAAGACACTTATACCTGCAGTTTCAAAGATTGGAAAGATCGATGAGGCATTTCGGTTGTTGAACAATTGTGTGGAAGATGGGCATAAGCCGTTTCCGAGTTTGTATGCTCCGATAATCAAAGGAATGTGCAGAAATGGGATGTTTGATGATGCCTTTAGCTTTTTCAGTGATATGAAGGTGAAGGCTCATCCTCCTAACCGGCCGGTTTACACAATGCTGATAACAATGTGTGGTCGTGGTGGTAAATTTGTGGATGCAGCCAATTACTTGGTTGAGATGACGGAGATGGGTTTGGTTCCAATATCACGGTGTTTCGATATGGTCACTGATGGGTTGAAGAACAGCGGGAAGCATGATTTGGCTATGCGGATAGAGCAGTTGGAAGTTCAGCTTAGAGGAGTTTAATAGTGCTAAGCTATAAAAGGCTTTTGGAGATTCCCTGAGCTCTTATACCTGGGATTTTGTAGAAACTCAGTTACTTGTCCTTGTTCTACTCCGTTTCTGTTCGGTTTTGTTGTATCTTGTAGTCGAGGTCGTCTTACTGATTGTTAAGTTATACTTGGGTAATGTAGACAAACCATTACTTAACAGAGTGCAAAGCAGTTGTTCTTCATTGATAAGAACAGTCTAATGTGTTTTGCGAGCAACACTAACAATTTTCTATAAGCCTTTAGAGCCAAGAAGTAGGAAGAAGCACCAACAAACAAATTGTACGAAAAGGCTCAAAGTAAATGATGAAACTAGTATGATTAGCAAAAAGTTTCAGCCTTGGTGAGAAACAAGCATGTGCCACGAAGATGCAGGCACCTTTTACAGGCTTATATGTCGGCTTCGAGGAAGTTTTGAGATAGAGATACCTATGGAGGAACGGAGAAAGAGAAGTTGCACGATCAGATTGTATTCTTCAAAAGGATTAACATGATTATATTATAACGGCGAGAGATATAAACAAATCGGTTACCTTCTCGCCTAGTTTGAAGGGTGGGAGACCCTTGTAAGGACATGTACCGCAGCGGAAGGCATCACCGAGCCCACACTGAAAGAATTGTTTAATAAATTTATAATCTCGTGGAACTCAAAGTCCATAGCATAGAGAGAAAGAGATGGGTAAAGAAGCTTACACTGCCACATGCTGATTGTGGATTCTCGATTTGATCCTCTGTGAGGCCCAACTTCACAGCTTTCTCCTCTATCTCAGCTCTCCCACATACACAGTTCTTGCAAGCTTTTTTGGAGGTTTCACAACCGTTGGCTGTAGAAAACGCAGGATATCTTTACGCAAGGGAAGAATAAGGGTAACAATCAACAAACATCATGTGGTTGTCTTTAAATTACCAGCAGGAAGCTGTGGCTTCTTCAAGTCCTCCTCTGTCAAAAGAGAATCTTCATCTATAAGATCCAAGTCATCATCTAGATTAACCTTTAGGAAAGTTTTTGCAGGCTTTTTGAGAGCAAATGATGAACCAATCTTCCAAGAAGGTTTCTTTGCCTTAATCTGCATTTGAAAGCATGTTTCTGTGTTATATGGATGAGTCAAAGTGAGATTACACAAGAAACTTTGACAGATAAGTAGGATGACGATATACCATCCTTATTATTAAGGAACAAGTATAAGTTTGAACCCAAAAATCAAGCTTTTGATTATTAATTTTTGGGGAAGAACTCATACTAAAAGAGAGAGTAGATGTGTGAAGGTGCTCACCCCATGGGATAAACTGAATGTCGACAACCTGATTGACTTCAAATCAATGCTTTGTGGCTCCAGAAAACCAGCCAACGTCACTCTCCTCTGAAGAGTCTGCGAGGAAGATGCCATAAGATTAAGCAATAAGAGGTCAAAGAAACTCCATTTCATAAGACCAGAACACACACCACAAACCTGTAGTGTTTCTCCCGATCCACTTTCCAAATTCTTGCACACAAAAACCGTGCCACCAGGCTTCAAGATTCTCGAGAACTCGCCATATATATTATCACTAGGAAAATTAGATGTTATGGAAATGGCTAAAACCACATCCACAGAGGAAGAATCCAAAGGAAACTGATCTGAAAATAATTATCAAAAGTCCAACATCATAAGAAAATCCCAAGCATTTCTTTTACTGTTCTCAACCAACAAAAGCAATACTACTGGCCTAAAATTATTCAGACATCCATAGTACAGACATGAATCTCTCCTTCTACAATCTACACATATTCCACATGAACCATATGCTAATTATCACAACTTAAACGAGCAGTCGAACAAATATCTTAGAGCCCTGAGCTAAAACAAATATACAAAGACTAATGAGGATCGTAGATTTTTACATATATTGGATGCTTGAGTAATAATCAGAGGGTCACAACGTTCAATCCCTTCCTTTACAAGCTCTTTCATTATAGTTGAAACAGAGCTAACAGGCAACACCACATCATCCGTCACAGCCAAAACAGTTGTTTGAGTCGACAACATTGAATCCTACAAAAACCCAAAACATTTGTTCATGAAAAAAGATAAAATTTGACGGCTTTACTTTCAACCAAAAGAAACTTCCACAAATCATGCAGCTAGAAAACACGAAAGCTAACAACTTTGATTTTTAAAAAGTAAAATCAGAAGACGAAAGAAAACCTAAACGAGAAATATTCTTTGCACAAAGTTGTAATCACATGGGAATGAATTCACTGAAGAAAACTAAAGTTCTAATTCGCGCGCGTAATCTAACACAAAAGGAGAAAATTTCCCGGAGGTTTAAGCACGAAAATGCATGCGGGTCCAAAAAAAATCAGAAGATAACACAGAAACCAATCGTTGAACTGGGAAAACAAATTACCATATTGGGGAATCTCTGTAAAACCTCGCGAGACACCC
The DNA here is from genome assembly GCA_900406275.1 of Anastatica hierochuntica. NCBI lineage: Eukaryota > Viridiplantae > Streptophyta > Magnoliopsida > Brassicales > Brassicaceae > Anastatica > Anastatica hierochuntica. The sequence continues at coordinate 10,440 of OVAN01001299.1, read as the reverse complement.
AGAAACCCTAAGATCACTCTCTCTCTCTCTCTCTCTGTCAAATTAAAGAAAACTCAAATCTTCTGACCTTTTCTTCCTCTCCCTCTTTCTCCCCCCTCTGTGTTAATATTTTTTTCCGCCGACTCTCGTCTTGTTTTTGATTGGTTCTGCAATACGGGTCACTTTGGTCGAACCGGGTTTATGAGAATTTACAAATAAGCCCCTAACTTTTTTTTGTCGCTCACTTTTATCACTCTAAGATTAATATAATAAAGTTGGGCTCCACCAAAAAATTAAGAAACGATCCTTATATAAAGATTCTAAGGATCCGTTTTTTACACTGTTCGCGGGTTTCGCTGACACGTGGCGATCCGCGATTGGTCATTTTTTTAAATCGGACGAAAAAATAATAATAATAAAATATTAAAAAGTGAAGGGTTGGAGTAACCATATTAAAAATTAAAAAAATGATTTGCCAGTTGCCAGCGATTTCTGGGGAGATTTTTCACTCTTCTCCTCTCAATCTTCTCCCCATCTTCTTGTTCTTCTTTCTGATTCAGATCTGTTACTTTTTCAAGAGTAAATCTCGTAGCGTGTTTAGTGTTTTAGTGGTGCGGTTAATCGACGGTTTCTCCGACACCACTCCGATTCCCGTCGTGGGGAAGTTAACCCACGATGAAGAACTGCTTTTTCACAACCGTTTGATGCTTGTCTTTAAAGCCCAGAAATGGGAGGAATCGAGACCACCACTACTAAATCTTCTCTCTAACACTCTCCTTCCAAATCTCTCCAAGCAATCAAACGAAATGGCCGACTATGCTAGGGCTCTCCAAGACCTAAATTTGGGTATTGATGATGAACCGGAACTGATGCCGGTAGAAGCATGTGAAGCGGCGCGCCGGGCTAACCAATTTTCGTTGATGGGAAGAGGCCTCAACCCACGGAGGCAGAATCTCAAGGGCTTGATCACTACTCTTCCCCGGATGTGGGGAATACCTGGGCTAATTGCGGGAAGAAGGGTTGACCATAACCGCTGCCACTTTGTGTTCCAGTCTGAAGACCTAATGCAATCCATCTTGAACCGCGGACCATGGGCGTTTAATGAAAGAATGGTGGTCCTTCATCGCTGGACTCCAACTACGGACATCTCCATACTCAATTTCCTCTCCTTCTGGGTTCAGATCCGAGGTATCCCGTTGCAGTATCTTTCAGCGGACATGATCAATAGAGTTGCGAGTCGCTTCGGAGTGGTTGAGGCGGTTGACTTCAATCCTGATGCGGCAGCAGCCATGGAGTATGTCAGGGTTAAGATTCGCCTGAACATAACTTAGCCCTTGAAGTTCCGCAAGGTCTATCTATTTGATGGGGTTCATACTTTAATCAGCCTGCGATATGAACGCCTCAAAGGGTTCTGTGCTGTCTGTGGAATGCTGTCACATGACACAGGTGAATGTCAAATACCAACTCCTAGTCATGAAGCTCAAACTGACGATGATGAAGATCACGACCAAGGGGACCAACCTCTTGATGTGGGCCAGGAGGAGAACATTGCTAATCTGCAGGAAGAGGATCTTCCTCCGGGGTATGGTCCAGATAACAATCAAGAAGTGCATCAGAATGGAGGTCTAGATGAAATTCAATACCCAGTCCTTCCACTTATCCAAGGATCTGGTTTTGATGGTTTGACCAGAAAACGCAGCCTATCTGTGTCTTTGCTCTCTGATAGTGTTGACTCACCAACTGAGGTAAGAATTATGGATTTGATCCCTATTGCTGACATATCCTTGCAGAGGGTTCAAAGTGATATGCGTCATACTGGGACTGGTGAAGACAGTACCGGCATTGGAACACAAACAGGAACCCAACAGGAGTTCAAAAGACAAAGACCGGAGACTATTCAAAACCAGATCACAGAGGATGTGATGATTGATCCAGAATCCATACCTGCAGAGAACCGAGACAGCTTAGAAAATCTCCAAGCACACTACCTGGCGGCAAAGTCTGATGCCAGTGTTAACACAATGGACAGAGGCGCGGTGGGCCCGGTACCACCACTGTCACCATGAGAGCTCTGGTTTGGAACTGTCGAGGCTTGGGACGGCGCCTGATAGTTCGACGCTTACGAGAGTTGAACCGTACTCACTCTCCGGACCTGCTGTTCCTAATAAAAACCAAAAAACTAGATGCTTATGTTCAGGATGTTTCGATTTCTCTTGGCTTTGTTAATATGTCTTTAGTTTCTCCTACTGGTCTTAGTGGTGGATTGGTTGTATGTTGGAAAGATGACCTTCGGGTCTCTTGTATCTCTAACGATGCACGACTTGTAGACCTTTTAATTGAATATCAATCATTTTCTTTCTACTTGTCTTGTGTCTATGGACATCCAAATCACTCACTAAGAAACCATCTATGGGAAAAACTCCAAAGAATAGCCTTGACTCGAAATGGCCCTTGGATGATGTTTGGAGATTTTAATGAGATATTGGACCATAGTGAAAAGCGTGGAGGTAGATTAAGACACGAAAGTAGCTTCCAAGACTTCCGCCAAATGTATAATGTCTGCGACATGACTGATTTACAACACACTGGTGATCGCTTCTCTTGGGCTGGGAAACGACAACAGGAGGTTGTTGAATGCTGCCTGGATAGAGCTCTTGCGAATAATGAGTGGTTGAGTATGTTTCCGGCGGCGGAGAATCAATATTTTGAACTCGCGGAGTCTGATCATAGACCAATGATTATCTCTATTGCTTACGAACCAATCCCGCGATGGCGACAATTTTGCTACGATAAAAGGCTAACAAATCAAGAAGGCTTTGATGATATGATCTCTGATTATCTACAACAGTCTGGCCATGGCGAGCTTAACTTTAAAGAAACATTAACAGCTTTTCGAAGGAGGATTATCAATTGGAAAAGGGATCACAAACTTAACGCGGTAGAGAGGATAAAAGAGACACGTATGGAGCTGGAGAGGGCCTTGAAGAATGCCCATTCTACAAACGCAGAGCTATACACTTTACGACAGAAGCTTTCACAAGCATACTTTGATGAAGAACAATATTGGCAGAGTAAAAGTCGAACCCAATGGCTGGAAGTAGGAGATCGAAATACACGTTTCTTTCATGGCGTTACTAAAACAAGGAAAAAAAGAAACAAAATAAATCAGTTATATGATGATTTTGGCGTAAGCCATGTTAAAGAGGAAGGAAAAGCAAGAGTTGCTATCTCATTTTTTGAGAAGCTGTTTGACACGACTTCTCCTTCAACAATAGATGATCATATTTAAGATATACTTGTGAAGGTCCCGCCGCAGATGAATACACAGTTACTCACTCCCGTTAGTGATGATGAAATCCGCAAAGCTCTCTTCTCAATTGGTGGAGATAAAGCTCCGGGGATTGATGGATTCTCTGCGGCTTTCTATCAACGATACTGGCTACACTTAAAGGATAAGATATGTAGTTTGGTGCGACGTTTCTTTGAACGGACTGAGCTTGCAGAGGGTATCAACCATACCAAGATCTGTTTAATCCCGAAGATTAACAAGCCAAAAACGATGTGTGACTTCAGGCCGATCAGCTTATGTACAATGGCCTACAAGATAATTGCAAAGATCCTAGTTGCAAGATTCAAGTCTTGCCTTGATTACATTATGTCCCCAACGCAAGGTGCGTTTGTACCAGGTAGAAGTATCATATACAATACTCTGATTGCTCATGAGCTATTACATGCGTTAAAGTCAAAGAAGGATGTTTCTGAAAAGTACATCGCGATAAAGACCGACATTAGCGAAGCTTATGATGGAGTCGAATGGATTTTTTTGGAGAAGGTGATGAAGAAACTAGGCTTTGCGGATCAATGGATACAATGGATCATGGTATGTGTACGCTCAGTCTCCTTTTCTGTTATGATGAATGGGAGTGTGTATGGTGACTTCTTACCTCGTCGAGGGCTACGACAAGGTGATCCATTATCACCTTACATATTTTTAATATGCGCTGAATCTCTAAGTCAAATGATACATGGAGCCGAGCATTCGAACCGCCTAAACGGAATTCAAATCTCGAGGAATGGACCTATCATCTCTCATCTACTTTTTGCTGACGATTTGCTCTTCTTCTGTCGGGCCTCTGCTGCGAACCGTGATTGCCTCTCAAATATATGGAGAACATACGAAGCAATATCTGGCCAAAAGATCAACATTAATAAATCATCTATCATCTTCGGGAAGCGGATTGATCAGAACACAAAATCTATGATCCAAGGTACTCTGGGTATCTCCAGGATTGGAGGCGATGGGAAATACTTGGGCTTGCCTGAACAATTCGAAGGCGGGAAGACAAAACAATTCCAGTACATTGTTGATCGGGTTAAAGCCAAACTCAATGGTTGGTATGCAAAGCTACTCTCACCAGGAGGAAAAGAAACAATGATCAAAGCTGTAGCCCTGGCTCTTCTAGTGTATTCGATGAATTGTTTTGAGTTGCCTAAGCGCATATATGATTAAATCAACAAACTAATAGCTGAATTTTGGTGGGGAAAGGAGGATGCAAAGCGAAAGATCGCATGGGTTGCGTGGAGACGTCTTACATTACCAAAGTCTGAAGGCGGCCTCGGCTTTAAAGACATCCGGGAATTTAACAGAGCGCTGTTAGCTAAACAATGTTGGCGTATTAACTCTAGACCGCACTCCTTGCTTGCGACCCTATATAGAGAACGATACCACCGACATACATCTTATATGGAGGCCATGATCTCTCGTGGGGCTTCTTACGGATGGAACTCGCTTCAACATGGGAAAGAACTACTCAAACATGGTATGCGAATCATTGTTGGTAATGGTGAGAAAATGAGTGTTTGGAGTCATAATTGGTTGAACACACCCATTCCAAGACCACCAGTCAATATACACCAAGCTCCGGCGATGAAAGTCTCCTCCTTGATCGACAGAAGGACGCGACGGTGGAACGTACCTCTGATAGAGAACTTGTTTTCTTAAGAAGACAAAGAAGCTATATTATCCATAAAGCTACCGATGGTCGAAGATAACGATTCATGGGACTGGCCTTTTGAAAGGAAAGGAAAGTACACTGTTAAGAGTGGCTACTGGGTTGGCTCACATTACTGGCCTCTAGAAGAACCGGTTCAGCCACCTTTTGGCTCGATACAGATCAAAAAACGACTATGGAAGCTAAATGTGGCTCCAAAAATCCATCACTTTATTTGGAGGCTACTCTCAAGGGCCCTTCCTACGGCCCGAGACCTTATCTCGCGGCATGTACACATTGATCCCATATGCTCAAGATGTGGTCTTGAGGAAGAGACAGGTGCTCATATATTATTTGAGTGCCCATATGCGATGGCAATATGGAGATCTTCACCAGCATCTCACCTTCAACACCGAGCATCTACCATTGAAGATTACATTGTCAAGATCCTGTGTGTTGCGGAAGATACGAATATTGACCCAAGTCTACGCTATCTGCCTTTGTGGTTGATTTGGAAAATCTGGAAAACACGAAACAACTTCATATTTTAAGGGATCATGGAGCAACCAGATGTTATAGTACGAAGAACTATGGATGCATCAGTGGAATGGATCTCAATTAATAAAGAAAAAGTCAGGGACCACCTATCAAGGAGATTGACGACTTGGGAGCCGCCAATGGAAGGATGGCTCAAATGCAATGTGGATAGCGCCTACGTCAATGAAGAACACCCGTCTAGAATAGGTTGGACTCTTAGAGATCATACCGGAACCTTCATTCAAGCAGGTCATGCCAAAGTACCACCGGTTTCATCGTCATAGTATGCGGAGGTGCAAGGCTTTTTGTATGTAATGCAACTAATGTGGGCACAGGGCAAGCGACATGTGTGGTTTGAATCGGACAATCTGATACTTGTTAAGACCATCAGTGAGAGCACAAACCATATCGATATCTCATATCTTCTAAAAGACATAAGATACTGGATGGCTAAGTTACCGGAGTGTTTTTTAGACCATACAAACCGGGAGCGTAATGAATCAGCAGATCGTCTAGCTAGAAGATCACTTACTATGGATTGTCTTTCTGAAATTTATAATGTTCCCCTTGTTTGGCTTGTTGACTCGTTGTATGAACCTTTTACGATCTAATAAAGCTTTCAGTTAAAGAAAAGTGAAGGGTTGGAAATCGAGCCTTGGAGACCGCTGATGGAGATGCTCTTGCATTTTAAAATTGATAAGGATAACCACCAGCTACTGCTGGCTCAAAGAAAGGATACTCGTAGCTTTCATATCGTATAAATGATATCATATTTTTACTACACACGAATATACTGTTAGTTTTTAACTCCCATTCTCCATATCTATATAATTACCCGACTCATAAATATACGTTTTTAATTATGTGTATATTATATAACTATTTACCATAACAATTATCTATAACTAGATATGGTTTCGTGTGATATGTGGATAAATTTATAAATACGATATATTATTGTAAATTTGAAATTTTAATTTCTAACTGTAATCCCTCTTATTGGAGATCTAATTTAAAACATGCTATTAATTATTTGAAATTGAGAGTATTAAAAATAAAAAAATTATTATATAAAATTTCATGAGAAATTCCTCAAAATACCATGACAACTAGTTTTTATTCTAAATCTACCACAAACCCTGAGGACGTCTTGTCCTCACTTTAAACAAACATTTGCAACACTTATTTTCCCACGTTGTTGTCCTTTCTTCCAGCGATCTCTTCCCTTCTCCCGACAATTTCCTTAATCTTTAGGAGACTAGGAAAGATTAATCAGCTCAGTCCTCAACAACAACAAGAAAACGAGCAAGTTATATACGTCGTTGACATCCTGTGACTAGAATATGTTGAACCAAAGTGATTTGAAACCTGCATCATCGACACAACCTGCACGATTTGGGACATTAAGAGTCCCGTTGTGGAGATGTAGCTCAATGCTTATGATGAAGAAGTTCACGGCATTGTCTGGGGAGAAGCTAAGGTTTTTGCATGAATCTCCATCGACGAATCTGTCAGGATCTTCAATCTACTCGGTAGCTCGCTACCAGGAATTAAAGTGGGAAAAATAAGTCCGCCAGTAAACCACTTGCTCTTTGCCGACCATACTATGTTTTTCTGTAGATACAACGATGAGAGTATATCCACAATCCGACGGATCCTAGGAGCCTACGAGAGAGTATCGGGTCAAGTTATAAATCTTCAAAAATCCTCAATTACGTTTGCATCCAAAACCCCAAGCCAAAAGCGAACAAAGGTCAATAGAGCGTTACAAATTCATCAGGGAGGTGAAATCGGGAAATATTTGTGATTACCGGAGAATTTCGGGAGAAGGAAGAAAGACATTTTCACCTCAATAGTGGATCGTGTCAGACACAAAGCACAAAATTGGTCTACTTGTTTCTTATCGGGTGCGGGTAAAGAGATAATGTTAAAATCGGTCCTCTCGGTAATACCATCTTATGCTATGTCTTGTTTTAAATTTTTGGTTTCGCTGTGTAAGAGAATGCAATCCATCCTCACAAGGTTTTGGTGGGATGATAAACCGGACAAACGCAAGATGAGTTGGGTCACTTGGGACAAACTCACAACCCCAAAAAACGCAGGAGGACTGGGGTTTAGAGACATCGAGGCTTTCAACAATGTTGTACTCGCAAAGCTAAGTTGGAGGATTTTAAAATCCTCGGAATCACTCTTCTCAAAGGTACTAAGGGTAGATATTGTGTGAATACAAGCTTCATGAATTGTACTTTGTCGTCAAACCCATCACATGGATGGAGAGGGATTATAGCGGGAAGAGAGATCCCAAAAAACGGGCTAGGATGGATGATACGCTCGGGCGAATCAATTGGGGTATGGACATAACCGTAACTCTCTACCACGAAACCAACCAGACTTGTGGGGCCACCGACTATGGAGAACAGGGACCTTCTAGTAGCAGACCTTATTCACCAAGACTCACGCCAATGGAACTTGATCGCAATAAGGAAACACCTGCCTCAGTATGAGGATCAATTCTGACTCATCCCACTGGCTAAAAATGGAAACATAGTCCCGGGAAAAAATGGAGTGTATTCTTCACGCTCAGGTTATGGTTTCACGACAACGAGCAAGGTGGATCAAACCACAAGAGTTTGGATGGAAAAAATGTATATGGAAAGTTGAAACTGTGCCCAAGATAAGAACCTTCGTTTGGAAAGCCATGTCTAATGCATTGCCAGTGGATGAACAGTTAGGCGTACGCGGATTGAACAATGTGACCAGCTGCAAACGGTGTGGAAGCTTAGAAACTGTAGAACATGTGTTATTTGAGTGCGCATTTGCCCAACGCTGCTGGGAACTAGCGCTGATCCACATGCCTGAGCATCAAAGTGGACAATCGATAAGAACCTTCCTAACTAATGCTAATAGTTTTGTGAATCTTCCTCCAACGGGCTTGACCACGGCGGCTCTCTACGCGTGGCCAGTGGCGGACCCAGAAAAATATTTTACCGGGGTCAAAACCAAACAAATATTGGTAAAAATTGTCACCAAAGGGAATCGAACCTGAGTTTGAGGGTTCAATACACTAAGCACCTTACCATTTCTGCTGATTTATCTCTTTGTTTTAAGTTTACATATTCAATTTATAAAATTAATGGGTGTCATTTGAACCCCCTACCCATAAGGTAGGTCCGCCACTGCGCATGGCTATGTTGGAACATTTGGAAGACAAGAAATGACCTCATCTTCACGGAAAAGATTTTCATGGAGGAAAGCACGATTACAAATGCCATACTTGACACAAAACAATGGCAAATGTCGCAAGACTCACGACCACCATCGCGGAGAAGAGTGCACCAACAACCACCATAAATAGAGACACCTCCGGAAATGCTTTGTTTTGTGGATGCGACATGGTGTGCATCCTCGCTGAGCTGCGGTATGGGAATCTGTTACTGTTCTAATACAGATCATTTGTGTGGTACCAAAATCAGATGTCTCCTCCCCTCTTCTTGCAAAAGGTTAAGCTCTGCTCTCGGCTCTGCAATAGGCATAACAGAGAGAGATTGATCACATCACTTTCCTCTCAGGTTCTCAAACTTTGGTGAATCTCCTCAAAAAAGGAGACGACCACATAGAGCTTTATGCTACGTTGATAGATCTTCGTGCTCTGATGAATGAGTTCACCACCATTTCTTTTAAGTTCATATTTCGATCCCTTAATAAGGAGGCTGACTCCATTGCGAAAACAGATTTAATGGCTCTCAACTCTACTGTTGTTTCAGTTTCGGTTTAATTCTAATAAAATAACTTTGGTGCTAAAAAAAATCAAGCAAATAATATTACCAGTTTTTCTTTTGAAAGAAAATATATTAATGACAAAAAGCAAAAAATATCTTTTAAAAATAGAAAATAAACTTTTATGAGACAAAGTAAAAAACTAAAACATTAATGTAATGTCCCCGATCCAGAATCAGAATTAAACTGATTTGACCAACTTGGTTTGCCGAACCAAACCGAGGGAGCCCTAGGTCAACTCTCCCTCTATTTAAAGGAGTCGTCACCTCGAGAAGTGAGCATCACGAAACCCGTAGCAAAGCTCTGCCCGATTCCCGCGAAAACCCGAGAATCGAGCCACCACCCGCGTCGTCGTTGCTCCTCGTGCCTGCGCCGTCGCCGTTTCCGCCATCCCGTGAGCCGTCGTCGACCACCGAGCCTCCTGCGTCGCTGCCGCCGCTTCGTTCGTCGATTTCCGCACCGTAAAGCCCTTCGTCATGTCGATCATCTTCTTTGTTCTCGTTCTCTGCAAATCCGACGCCATCAACCGTCGCTCGAGTCGCCCCGTCGTCGCAGCAGTCCCCAGCCGCCGCCGCATCGTCTTCGTGCTCCGATCGTGACCAGCAGCCGTCGCGTGACCCGATTCGAGCCCCTGCCGTGATCCCCGAGCCCGATCGGGCCTCTGCAGAGCCGTCTCTCCGTCGCTCGAGCCGCACCGCCATTCCTAGGCACCGGGTCGTTGAAGCCGCGAGTTTCCCTCTGCGTTTTCGCCGCCATAGGTAAAACCGTGAGGACCAGAAGTTCAGTAGTTATTCCAGAAGTCATTCGCGCCAAGTCTCTATATCTGCGTTTTGTTAAGGTGAAGTGCTATTCCCCCGTAAAATTGCCTTAGGATGCTTTCATTGCTAGCATAGGGTTAACGCGTCTTGCTTTCTAGTTCTGATTGTGAGTCGAGTCAGTCTGGTTGATGCTTNTGTTAGGTCTAGGAAATTGAAATAGTGTTTTAGGATGTGATGATTTGAGTTTGAAAATGTGATGATGGGAATGTATTCGCCCTCGGAGAAGTGAAAGAGAGTCATGGGTCCACACAAACCGGGGAGTTGGAGAGTGAGATAGCCGGTCACTGTAGTGGTGATGTACATACAATTTCATGCATATTTTAGTGTGTTTTAGCTTA
>OVAN01001298.1:0-27813 GCA_900406275.1 Anastatica hierochuntica | reverse complement strand
ACTAAAGAAGAAGAGAAATCAACTGAGGAAAAAGATGGCGCAGGTAAATCGATTCCTCTGATGAAAACAGTCATGGATCCTGTGAAATTGGATAAGGATGAGAAAGCTAAGAATCTTATCATCTTGAATATTAGTGATAAAGTTCTTAGGAAGATAAGGCACTGTGAAACTGCAGCTGCCATGTGGTCTCTGCTTGAAAGACTTTATATGTCAAAGAGCTTGCCAAATCGCATCTTTGTACAGCTGATGTTTTACTCTTTCAAGTGTGATGCATCCAAATCCATTGACAACAATGTGGATGAATTCTTGAAGATTGTAGCAGAGATGAACATCATGAGTATCAATGTTTCAGAGGAAGTTCAGTCTATCCTGTTTCTTAGCTCGTTACCAGTGAATTTTGATCAGTTAAAGCACACTCTGAAATATGGCAGAGATTCCCTGACACTTGAAGAGGTAATTTCTGCTGCAAAATCAAAAGAAAGAGAGTTGTTTGAGAAATCAAGAACATGTGGAGGATCAGGTGCAACATTGTAAACTAAAGATCGAGGAAGGACTAGTAATAAGGACTCTAATGACTCAAAAGGAAGAAACCGCAATAAGTCAAAAGGGAGGAAAGTCACCTGTTGGTACTGTAAAAAGGAGGGTCATCAAAGCCTAAGGGCTTGAGAGGTCGCCAAGAGATGAAGGTCCAGTAAATGATTCACGGAAGAGTTGAGGGGATTGTAAGAGCAGAATGAAGGTGGAGAATTGTTGAGTTATGATTCACCTCTGTGTTTGAGTTTATGCTCTATTTACGTTAAATGAAGAAGTTGAAGGTATGTCTTAACCGATTGGTTTAGTTGGTTCCTATTTGGATCAATTATATTGTGGTTAAGGTGTTCACGGTTTAGCATCCCTTTATACTTGGTTAAGAGTTAGCCACGTGTGTTGGTTTGTTAGATCTGTATTAGCTTGGCTAGAAGAAGTAAGAGAGCTTTAATGGTGTATCTCATTCTTTCTTGAGTTTTATCTCATACAGATAGCTCAAGTTCTTCTTCTTCATTTTGTATCATCATCATCTAGTGGATTTGCTGGACTGGATCCTGGCCCTGGTGAGTAGTCTTTACGGCGAACACCGGGTCAACAAATTTGGTCTTGTCGTTGTTTTTTTCTTCTTCTTACCTGCACAAACGAGAGAAATTAAACAAGTGAGAGGTGTGAGACCTTGAGTTGAACTTCCATAGCACGAGAATCTATTATCGAGAGGCAACACTTATGATAAGATACTTAATCAAGATACTTAGCCTTGAGCACTGAATTCTGTTTTGTGTTCCTCGCGTGGTGATGATTTATTTCAAATCGAAGACCCGAAAGTTGGAGAATAAGAGTTATATTGTATAAGAAGGGGATATTTTTTTCAAAAACAAGAGGAAGAAGGAGATTAGATTGTTGAATCTGAATGTTTTTCATTCTTTTTACTAGGGCTCGGCAAAAATTCTGAATTCCAAAAGTCGATCTCGATCCGAACCAAAAATAAGGAACTGAATTGAATCGAAAAGCTACAAAGGTTTGAACGGTTTCAGTATCAAAATGTTTCGGATATCCATGTTGAACCGAAACTGAACAGAGAATTATTGAGTACTCGAAATATCGGAATTTATTTTTTAAATATTATTTTGTAGAAAAATATTAGTTTTATGTTATTATATTGTTTTTCTAGCCTCTTGTTTGAACTTTTCGCTTTTCTTCCAAATAATTTTATACTTATTTTAGATTTCGTAACCGTTTTGGAATCGTTTCAGATATTTTTAAAATTTTAAGAACCAATCAGGATCCAAAAAATTTTGATCCCGAATACTGGGTTTTACATTTACAGTTCAAAATTAATTTTTTGGTGTTTAGGATTTCGAGGGTTTAAAGTTTACTATTTACAGTTTATGGTTTAATTTTTGGGGTTTGGGGTTTAAGATATTTTATTTAGGGTTTAGTTTTTGGAGTTCAGGATTTAGTTTTTGGAGTTCAGGGTTTTGTTTTTATTTTTGGAGTTTAAGGTATTATTTTTGGAGTTTCATGCTTCAGATTCAGGGTTTAGGGTTTATTTTTCGTTTTTTGGGTTTAGAGTTTCGGTTTGGGGTTTAGGGTTTATTTTTAGAGTTTAGGGTTTGGTTTTTATTTTTTTTGGGGTTTAGGGTTTAAGATTTAAGGATTAGTTTTGGGGTTTGGAGTTCATTTTTTGGTGATTATAGTGTAGTTTTTAATTTTTAAATTTTAGGGTTTACGATTTAATTTTTGGAGTTTAGGGTTACGTGTTTGGGTTTAGGGTTTATTTTGGGGCTTAGGATTTAATTTTTAGTTTTTTCGGGATTTACAGTTATGACTTAGTTTTGAGTTTATGGTTTATTTTTGGGGGTTTATGGTTTAAATTTATTTTTAGGGTTTAAAGTTCAGGTTTAGAGTTTTTTTCTGGTTTAGGATTTAGTGGTTAGTTTTTAGGATGTAGGGTCAGGGTTTAGGTTTTGGGGTTTAGTTTATTTTTAAAATTCAGTTTGTAGAAAAATATTATTTATATTATTATATTGTTTTTCGGATTCAATTCAGATTTTTCGGTTTTCTTTCTAGTAATTTAATATTTATTTTAGATTTTGTAACCGTTTTGGATCCGTTTAAAATTTCCAGAGCTTATCCCGATCTAAAAGGATTTGATCTGCACCGTTCCGAATTTTGGGGCTATATTTAGGTTTTTTCCGGGCCAAAAGTTTTACATTTAGGGTTTAAAATTTATTTTTCGGTGTTTAGGATTTTGAGGGTTTAGAGTTTACTATTTACTCTTTATGATTTAGTTTTTGGGGTTTCAAGTTTAGGATTTCAGATTTCTCGTTTAGTTTTTGGAGTTCAGGGTTTAGTTTTTATTTTTTGGGGTTTATGGTTTTATTTTAGGAGTTTAAGGCTTCATATTGGGGGTTTAGGGTTTATACTTTAGGGTTTAGGGTTTATTTTTTATTTTTGTGGTTTAGGATTTAGAATTTAAAGATTAGTTTTGGGGTTTATAGTTTATTTTTTGGGGTTTAGGGGTTAGTTTTTAATTTTCAAAGTCTAGGGTTTACACTTTAGTTTTTGTGGTTTAGGGTTTTGTGTTGGGTTTAGGTTTATTTTGGGGGCTTAGGGTTTAATTTGTTTTCGGGAATTACACTTTACCGTTTAGTTTGGAGTTTAGGGTTTATTTTTGGGGGTTTATGGTTTAAATTTCATTTTTAGAGTTTGGGTTTTTGGTTTTAGGTTTAGACTTTTTTTGGTGTTTATTTCATTTTTTAAATATAATTTTGTACAAAATATTAGTTTATATTATCATATTGTTTTTCGGATTCAGTTTGGTTTTTTCGGTTTTCTTCTGAATAATTTTATCTTTATTTTGGATTTCGTAACCGTTTTGGATCCGAATAAGTTAAGGGTTTATGATTTACTTATTTGGGGTTTAGGGATTCATGTTTGGGTTTAGGTTTATTTTTGGAGCTTAGGGTCTAATTTTTTTCCTGATTTAAAATTTCATGTTTAGGATTTATTTTTGGGGGTTTAGGGTTTAAATATTATTTTTAGGGTTTAAAGTTTGGGTTTTTAGTTTCGGTTTTAGATTTTATTTTTTGGGGTTTAGTATATTTTTAAAATATAATTTTGTAGAAAATATTAGTTTATATTATTATATTGTTTTTCGGGTTCTGTTCGGATTTTTTCCGAATAATTTTATATTTATTTTGAATTTCGTAACCGTTTTGGAACCGCATAAGTTTAGGATTTACGATCTACTTATTGGGGTTTAGGGTTTCCTGTTTGGGTTTAGGTTTAGGTTTATTTTTGGGGCTTAGGGTTTAATTTTTTCTTTTCGGGATTTAAAGTTGACGGTTTAGTTTGGAGTTTAAGGTTTATTTGGGGGGCGGTTTAGATTTTAGGGTTTTATTTTCGAGGTTTAGTGTTTCGGCTTTCGGGTTTCTGGTTTCAGATTTGGAGTTTTTTGTAGGTTTAGGATATAGGGTTTATTTTTAAAGATGAAATTGTAGGGTTAGGGTTTAATTTTAGTTTTTATGGTTTAGAGTTTGGTTTTAAGCACTCGGGATCAGTTTTTGAGATTTTGTTAGGGTTTGAGTTTAGAGTTTAGTTTTAGGGTTTGCGTTTAGATATTTCAAGTATTTTCAAAATTTCAAAATAAGACGAAATAAAAATAGGGTTTGTGTTTCGGGTTTAGGGTTTATAGATTGGGGTTTAGGGAATAGAGTTTAGAGTGGTTTATTTTTTGTGGTTTAGGGTTTAGTGTTTGTTTTGGGGTATACAGTTTAGTATTTGTCTAGGTTTAGGGTTTAGTACCATTTTGCTTGGGTTTGGGGTATAGAGTTTAGTTTAGTGTTAAAGTATGTGGTTTAAGGTTTAGGTTTTTAAGGTTTCGGGTAGGGGTGGGCATCGGATACCTATTCGGGTTCGATTCATGTTTATTCAGGTTTCGGATTTTAGGGTCTAGAGGTTCAACACTCATTCGAGTATTTATGTTTTTCGATTCAGGTTTCGGGATTTCGCGTCTAGAGGTTCAAGACTCATTCGAGTATTTATGTTTTCGGTCTGGTTCAGTTCTGATCTTTGCGGGTTCTGTTCGTGTTTGAGTACCCGTATAAATTATGTAAAAAACTTTCAAAATTTGAAATGCATCTTAAAACCTCAAAAATCCAAAACTAAAATAACAAAAATAAAGAAATTTCAAAAATGGTTGACCAATACATACAATAATTATAAAAATCATTTCATTTCGGGTATTTGGCTAAAAATCGGTAAATATTTCCGGTATTTCGAATATCTTATAACAATTTTTTTAGTACTTTTGAATAATTCATATATATCCTTCCATATGTGTTTTGAATATTTTTGGGTATTAGTTTTAAAATTAGTTAATATATTTAAGTTTATTATTTAGTTCGGATATTTTTTGGTACCCGAAATATTTCGATCCGGTTCGGATTTGGTTCTTCGGGTATTGAAGTTTAGGATCCGTTCGGCTATTTTCTCGGTTTCGGTTCGAGCTTAGTATCATTTTTTGGGTCGAGTTCGGTTCGATTCTTCAGGTTCGGGTATTTTGTCCACCCCAAGTTTCGAGGTTAATGTTTACAATTTAATCTTCGAGGTTTAGGGTTTATAGAAAGGGGTTTAGGGTTTATAGAAAGGGGTTTAAGATTTAGAGTTTAAGGTTATAATTTATTTTTAGAGTTTAGAGTTTATTTGTTTTTGTGGTTTAGGGTTTAGTGTTTAATTTTTAAAGTTTTGGGTTTAGAGGTTACGTTTAGTTTTTGTGGTTTAAAGTTTGGAGATTAGATAGATGAGATTTAACAAAGCTGAACTACAGAAACTTTTACAACAACCATTCTAACACGATCAAGCTTGTTATCCTTCCTTTTGGATACAGATTCTATACATAGACCTCACTAACATCCTTCCATTTGGATGAGGGGGTCGACACCGGCTTTTTCTTCTATTGCAAGTCTCTTCTCTGTTTTTGTTTATCTCTTTGACTATTGTTAACCATTCTATTTTTATCAGACGAATAAAAAAAAGTTTGGAGATTAGAGCTTACGATTTTATGATTTTGTCGTTTGCTTGATTGCTTTTCATTTGTATAATGATATATCCATCGTGAATAAATACGTACACGAAAAACAATTATATATGACGAGTACCACACAAAAAAGCAATGGTATATGACAAAAAATAATTACACAACAAACCAGCGGCAAAACGGTCCATTCTCGTGTAAAATCATGGCATTTCTAATCAAATTCGAAACCGTTGGTAATAATGCAAACAACAAAGGTAATTATGGCACTACGTGCAATTGACCCTTTACACAAAACTCCATAATGATTGGAATCGTAAGCAATTGTGTCTTATCCCGAAGAAGACCAATGCAAAATATATGGAAGACCTTAGACCGATTAGTCTCTGCTCCACGACGTACAAGATTATTTCGAAAGTTTTGTGCATCCGGTTAAAACGTGTTCTACCGCGATTAGTTTCTTCCTCGCAAGGAGCTTTTGTACAAGGTCATTTAATATCTGACAACCTCCTCATAGCTCACGAAATGATTCATGGATTGAGAACGAATCCTAGATGCAAGGATGATTTCATAGCCATAAAAACCGATATGTCAAAGGCTTTCGATCGGGTTGAGTGGTCTTTCCTTGAAGACCTACTTGGGCGTTTGGTCTTTGCTAACAAGTGGACGTCATGGATCATGGAATGTGTACGCTCGGTGTCCTACTCTGTTCTTTTAAACGGACATTCGTATGGACATTTTTTCCCGGAGAGAGGACTTCGTCAAGGTGATCCGCTCTCTCCCTTCTCGTTTATTCTTTGCACCGAGGCATTGGTTCACGTAATGAACAAGGCGGAGGCGGAGGGACGATTGACAAGGATGAGATTAACTCGACATTGCCCAGCGATACAACACTTATTATTTGCCGATGATATCTTGTTTTTATGCCGCGCCTCATTACACTAATGTTCGGAGTTTCTAAAGTGTTTAAAACTATACGGAGAAGCTTCCGGCCAAGAGATCAATTTCTTGAAATCGGCAGTAACCTTCGGTGGCAACATCGACCCTTATATGAACAGAGTGTTGGGAGAATTTTTGGGCATTGAAAAGGAAGGTGGTGATGGCACTTATCTTGGCTTACCGGAATGTTTTAGTGGCTCGAAGCGTAATCTTCTAGCTTACATATCCGAGAAGCTCAGTAAACGACTCAATGGATGGTATTCTAAAAGGCTTTCTCTCGAGAGAAAAGAGATACTTCTAAAGTCCATAGCCATGGCCCTACCTGTATACGCGATGTCTTATTTTCGACTTACCAAATTCCAATGCGAAAAGATTACTAGTGCAATGACAAGCTTTTGGTGGAGCTCGGTTGAGAAGAAGAGAAAGATTCATTGGGTCTCTTGGAATGAAATGTGTAAATCGAAAGACAATGAGGGTTTGGGTTTTCGGGACATTAGTGATTTCAACCAAGCGCTGCTCGCAAAACAGGCTTGGAAGCTTAATAACGAGCCTGACTCTCTCCTTAGCAGATTATACAAAGGTCGTTACTACGCTTCCTCTTCTTTCTTAGATTGTGGAAAAGGCTTCAGACCATCATTCTCCTGGAGAAGTATCCTCCACGGAAAAACACTCCTGCTGAAAGGTTTAATCAAATCAGTTGGTACCGGTAGAACCACCAAAGTCTGGTCCGATAAGTGGATAATGGACACACACCCGAGGTCCCCACTTTGTCTAATGAGCAGCTGTGATTCTACCCTCACAGTTGCGGATCTTATTAGAAAGAATGGATCATGGAACCAATCCCTTCTCTTATAGCTATTCCCAGCTCAGGAAGTGTCTCGCATCACTCTGTTACCACTGGGGAAAGTAGAGGACCACGAGATTTGGGCTTACAATAAAAATGGCTCTTACTCAGTGAAAAGCGGCCAATGGTTAATAGCAAATAGTCCTGACCAGCCACAGGTTCACAGGAACGCCTCTTGAAGCTGCTCAAATTGACCTGAAAAGGAAAATTTGGAAGATGCAAACGGAACCGAAAATCAAGTTTTTCTGGTGGCGTGTGGTCTCGGGAGCTTTAGCAATGGCTACAAGACTCCAAACCCGTGGCATCTCAATTGACGCTAGATGCAAACTTTGTGGTGAGCAAAATGAAAGCATCAATCATGTTCTTTTCTCATGCGATGTGGCTCTCCAAATATGGAACCATGCAGAGATCCCGCTTCTAAGCTCACCGTCCTCTGTTCTGCTTGAAGACAATATACGTCATCTCTTGGATTTAATGACGTTGTCAAGCTTCTCTGAAGAGAAGAGGAAATCGATCCCTTGGACACTATGGAACATTTGGAAAAATCGCAATACCATTCTCTTAGACAACAAGCAACAACCTCTGCTTTTTGTGGCTCAAAAGGCAAGAGACGAAGAAAGGGCATGGAGACAAGTCAATGCAGTTGAGAAGCACGTCCTTAGCAACTCTCCCCTTGGTTTAGCATTGAATCCCCGCTGGTCAGGCCCCTCTTCAGGAATCGTAAAGTGTAACATCCATACCCATTGGAAGAATGCGTCAACTCACTGTGGTGGTGCTTGGCTAGTACGTAATCAAGACGGTTTTGTCCTTTTCCATGCTCGAGAGGCCTTCACTTGTTCTTCGAACCGCATTTGGCAGAATTATGTTGCTTAATATGGTGCCTCCAGAGCCTCAGAGACATTCATATTACAAGAATCATCATTGCCTCTGACTGTTTTGCAGCGATCGAAGCGGTAGACAAACCGCAAGCATGGCCGCGTTACCGTATGCTCCTTGCTCAGATTGACGAGCTTATAACTGAATTTGATGTATGTGAATTCTCGCAGGAACACCTCAAAGCTAACATGGTCACGCGTAAAATTGCAGAAAGCGTCACTCGGGAAGGAAGATTCCAATCTTATTTATCCCGAGGTGGACCGGCTTGGATTCATGATCTTCGCCTCTGTGATTCTATACATAGACCTCACTAACATCCTTCCTTTTGGATGAGGGGGTCGACACAGACTTTTGCTTCTAATGCAAGTCTCTTTTCTGTTTTTGTTTACCTCTTTGACTATTGTGAACCATTATGTTTTTATCAGACGAATAAAAAAAAAAATTGGAGATTAGAGCTTACAATTTTATGATTTTGTCGTTTGATTGATTGCTTTTCGTTTGTATAATGATATATCCATCGGAAATAAATACATACACGAAAAACAATTATATATGACGAGTACCACAAAAAAAAACAATGGTATATGACAAAAAATAATTACACAACAAAACAGGGGCAAAACGGTCCATTCTCGTGTAAAATCATGACATTTCTTATCAAATTCGAAACCGTTGGCAATAATGCAAACAACAAAGGTAATTATGGCACTACGTGCAATTGACCCTTTACACAAAACTCCATAACAATAAACTAAAAAAAAATACCTTAATAAAAACAAAGAAAAGTCTTACTTAGATGACAACACTGATCTTATGGTCCTTTTAATTGTGTCATGGTTCTTTTACAAATTAACTCTTTTCTTGGCTTAACATCTATGTCTCAGTTAGAAGAAATTCGACGACAAATTTTTGATTTATTGTTGCTTATTACACCATAACTAAGAAGAGGAGGACAATTTGGTTGCAGTTTAGTTACTCTGACTTGATTTCTCACTATAAAGATCACACAACAAATAGTCAAAATAACCGCACATTATGCATAAAACATGGGATGTGTGTATTTTACATACATCCCTTTAGAGAACGTAATATGAATATTCAGAGAAACACAAAATGAAATTAGATAACTTTTTTGTAACATCTTACAAAGAATCCCGAAAAAATTTCACATTACTTGAGACGATTCTCTATTTTTCTCACTTCTCTATTCTAATCTAATTAGCATCGTTAGGCATGTCAACAAAAAAATAAACTATACAACCGTAAGAAAAAAAATTACACTGAAAGATGAGAGGATACAAAAGATGAGAAAAAGAGGCCATAATTTACCCATTTATAGTGGGAGAGAAGGTTGAGGAATTTTTCTTAATTCGAGTAACAATACTGCAATAATCCAAGAATGCAAAACAAAAATATGAAACATTGTTGCAAACAGAGCAACTACGAGACCCATTATTTTCTCTGTATTTATCCACTTTATTTAGATAACTTGAAGATCCGACGCGGTGGCGGAGGAGGCAGTGATGTGAGGTTGGTTTTAAATATAGAAAAAGCAAGTGTTTGATGCATTAAATAGATACCACAAAATCTCTCAATTTATTAATCAAGAAGCAAATTCACCCATCAATATGTATAAATCGATAATCAATAACAAATAACTTATCCGATTATTAAATTCATCCATCGATGTTCATTGAATGATTAAGAATAGACTATGAGGGGCCAATTGGATCTTATGAGATGTTCTGATCAATGAAAACAGAACTTGATCAGCTTCTTGGGAAATACTCTGAAAATAACAAGTGTAAACAATAAGACAAATCAAAAGGGTTTGTTTGATGAGGTTCCAACATCTGATCAAAAACTTTTGGGAATATTTTGCTAATCTTTTTTTTTTAAACCCATGAGTACTCGATCATGCTGCCAAATCATCTCGAGGACGGTATCGAATTCGATAACTTGATCGATCTTGTCATTAGTTCCTAAATCACATTATGCTTCCACCGACAGCGTTGGCCTACTAAGTTCTCGTCGCGACAACGAAACTTTCAATGGTTTCAGCTATGAGATCATTGAGAATTACACTTACAGAGAAAAACACCTACCTCTCTCTAATAATATTGACCCTTCAGCAGACACATCGAGGTAAGCTTTATGTTGACTACTATGACAAAATTGAAACATAAGAAATAAAAGATGAAATAGAAGTTTGAAGGGTTTCTCCACAAGAGTTAAACTCGTAGATCGAATTGATTCCTTTGTTAAATGAATAAAAATTTTATAAAGAAGGGGAAACTAATGACGTGACAACATACGAAGACTAGATGAAATAGTGAGGTGGATACTCTTACAAGACTCAATTAAGTTCTTTTAATTAGTATTAGGACTATGTCCGCGCTACGCGCGGATGTGGTGTTTATAGATTATTTGTATTTTTTGTTGTCTTTCGTTCTGTTGTTGCTATGTTGTTTTCTTTGGGTGTGGTGTTCTTGTTATGTGTAGTTTGTTTGTTTAACATTTTAGAAATAATTATATGTTTATAAATGTTACGGATGTACTTTTAAATCCGAGTAAGATTTGGTTTAATGTAGTTGTGTAGTATATGTTTTAAATATTGTTTTTTCACGCAACTGTGAATTAGTTTTAATATTTTTCTTTTTTATAGTAGAAGCATTATTATGATAAATGTAATTTAGGGATATCTTTTTGTTTGTGTTTAGCTTTTGTAACTCAATCGTCATATTAAAATGTATATTATAGTATAATGTTTCAGACTTTGGGAAAGATAGTTCAATTTCAAGTATTTCGACGGGGAACAAATTAGTCAAGACTTGTATAAGTAAATTTATTATTTTGTTATATATTTTGATACATTTTTTTTTCTGGACCTCGTGAAATATGCGAATTTAATTTATTTTAAATAACTGATTAATTTGAGAGACTCTATTATGTGGCTAATATTTCTTTTTTGTGTCTCGTGAGATATGTCTTCAGTTTTATGTAATAGTAAATCAATAAACTCATATTAGTAAATATTTGCATGTTTTCTAGTTATTTTAATAATTCATTTAAAGTAAATTTGAAACAAAAATGTTGGTGAGTGAAATGTAGTGGAGTTTAATCAAGTTAAAAAAACACTATCAGCTGAAATTTAAATAAAATATCTTGAATTAATTTTTTTGGAATTTAATAACGTTGCAAAATAGCAGTGCATGATTAGAGTGACTTTGATGTCTCTTTTGGTTCAGTCTTCGTATTGAGGATCACTTCATCTTTTTGCTTTTGCAATTATGTACCCTTGTTTGGTTCTAATCTATGATTTTAGTAATCTGTCAAATAAATAAAAGGAAGTCACTATTGTGTATTGTTTTTTGTTGAATGAGTTTTATTGGTTTTGATATGATGTTTAAATTGGTTTTTTTTACCTAATGCTCTCTCTCCATAGATGTTCCTTGAGATATATGACATGCAATACGCAATAGTTTTTTAGTGTTTTGGATTGAGAGTTGTGAAAGTTATTTGCTGCATACCTGTTTTTTTTGGAGGTCGTTATAGATTTTTTTGTAGACAATATTTTTGATATTGTCATTTGGTTCATCTTCGCTTAGTAAGATTCGAAGATTCCGAGGTGTTGTAATTATCGAAAGACCAACATCTAGTTGGTCGTGGATGAAAATTTTGGGAGGCAGGTATAGGAGCACCTGTTACAAAATGTAATGTACGCTATTGTCCTCCAAACAGAGTTCCCGTATTTAAAACAACATCTTGAGATAAATTGAGTGTACCAAGCGTGGGTTAACTCCTCAAACCTAGATCTTTGAGAGACCAGACTCGCTACCTCTTGCCTTAGAGGAAAAGTTTGGCTCGGATAGGCTCTGGAAAGTCACCAAGAAAGTATAATTAACAGATACACTGAAGATAACACACTAAAATGCCAACACTAACTACGTAATCAAGATTGGGTCCTATCAAATTTTCAGATTTAATAGATGAAGGTGAAGAGCTTCTTGACTCACCTTGGGCAAACTCGGATGTGGTGTATCCCTTTGTCTCGTTGAAAACCACATTCGAGAGAAGCGTTCTCCAACATGTAGTACACCTCATCTCTGTGCAGTTGTAAATATGAAATTGGAAAACAAAATCCACCATTTCAACATCCAAAATTGCCATGAATAAAACTCCATGATGAAAAAAGAAAACGACATACAATTGGGATTGAGGGAGACGGTAGCTTTGTCAAATAGGAGAGCGCAAACGCGGAGCTGGAGCTGAGCCTTAGACTTGGAACCGCCAACTCGCATAAAGGCCTCTCAGGAAGAAGGAGAAAAAGGCTTCATCTCGGCTTATGGATTTTTCGTCTTCTCTAGATCTAAAACTAAGAGAGAAAATAAAAAATTTAAAACCGATAACTAAATGCTTAAGGATTTAGAGAGAGTCATGATGCGTAATTAAGTTTTAATGTCTTTTTTATTATGAATTTAAATGGCCAATCAAAATCATCTTTCACTCGTAGCGTACGAAGAGTTTGTTGCTGGCTTACGTGGCAGTTTATAAGAGAATTGAGAATTGGCTGAGGTGGATATGCTAGGAGGCTAGAAATAGCCCTTTTTAATTAGTTAGATAATAATATGGTGTTGTCACTATCTTCATATTCCTTTGTTTCTTCATTACATAGACTAGAAAAAAACATATATTTTTGAGCAATAAATAACTTAAACTTTTGAAATTTAATCGTTGTTCTTGTATTAAAGTCTCGATTAGCTTTGATTAGTTTCTAGCAATTGTTCAGTGACAAATTGAAAGTTGTATAACTACTGATAACAGCAAAAATAAATTTGAATCAAAGATTGAAAAGACGAGTTGGAAAAAGTTAAATAAAATTTATAGAGACTAGAAAAGGTGATGATAATAAGGAAAATGAGATCGACAATAAATCAGACAATCAATTGCGGACAAGAAAATCACAAAATGAATGTCAGGTATTGAAATGGAATATGAAGAGATGATGATGGCTCGATGATGGCTCGATGATGGCTCGATGATGGCTCAATGATTGCTCACGAAAAAGTGCTTGGAAAATCACAAACTGTAATTCGTTTGTTTAGATCCGACTAAAACAAACTTGTTAAAATTTGCTTCTAAGGGTCCGATAGGAAGCATATGTGCGGTACGAATTTTAGAGAATCTTTCAAAAACTGCATTGACATTACCATTCACACTAAATAATTTTAATTTGCGGTTTTTAAAAAGTAAAAAGTAAATCCGCTCATGCAAATTGAGACACATATACAAGTAGCAAACCGCACCCCTCTTTTGTCCCGCATGTAAACTCTAGTTGTTGGCAAAAAAACGCATGATAGCTGTACACATGTACTTCTTTTTGTTATTACACACGTACATTTTTAGTTATTAAAAGAATGAAGTCAATATATGATTCTCTCTCTTTTTCTAAAATATGAGTATAGTATATTTTTAGTTTAATCTAATTGTTATATTTATAATTATTATGTGGAAATACATTTTTTTTATATTTTTGTACCACGTTAAATAAATTTTAGGGAAATTTGGTGAGATAACCACAAAAAATATTTAGTTTTTTGACACCCACCCTTGTTAAATTACCATTTTAT
Organism: Anastatica hierochuntica; assembly: GCA_900406275.1. NCBI lineage: Eukaryota > Viridiplantae > Streptophyta > Magnoliopsida > Brassicales > Brassicaceae > Anastatica > Anastatica hierochuntica. The sequence continues at coordinate 13,958 of OVAN01001298.1, read as the reverse complement.
CTCGTCCTTTTTTTTCTCTTCATCAAGTAAGGGCAAAAAAGTAAAATGACCCCATCATTTAATTAATATTATTTTTCAATACCACAAAACTAAATAATGTTTTTTTTTGGCTATTTCACAAAGTTACCCTAAATTTTACTATATTTATAAAAAAATATTTTATGGTAATAAGTATAAATTATTTTACTTATTATATTTATAAACCAAAATTTTTATTTATTTTCATCAATCGAAAAATTATTCTGCACTGAAAATTATTTTTCATCAATCAAACATTATTCCGTACCGATTTTTTTGCAGAAACCGCACTTATCCCGCATTCCGCTCATACCACACTTGAACCGCACCACAATTGAATTCCGCTTTTCACGCACTCTCAAAACCGTCGTTACCAATCGGACCCTAAACCTTCTGATTTAATGTCACAATTTAGTTGAGACTATTTGGCTAGATTTTATGGGTCGAATCATAATAATCAAGTTTACTTGAATCATGCTTCAGTGCGGTCGAATCATACTTAGTTACCAACTAAAAAAAACGTGAGCTTAATCAGTTTTTATAAATTCGGTTTTGCCTCATAAATAAATGAGTAAGAAAAATGAACCAAATTTTGTAGCTTTTACCATATAATATTTTACGTCATACATGTGACATGATGAATTATATATGTCATGATGTCAATATCATAATTTTTAAATTTGGTATGTTCTCTACCATATTACCTCGTACTTCGTGTAGCTAGCACACATTTTTCCTAGAAACAATTGATTCTCTACATTTTTGCCCTTACATTTGCAATTGTGCTTCCCAGTCATGCCATTTTCACTTTATTCTTACGGGTGAATAACTAAAGTAATCCTATTAAAGGTATAAATAACTAGCACACACATTTTTCCTAGAAACAATTGATTCTCTACTTTTTGCCCTTACATTTTCACTTGTGTTTCTCAATCGTGCCATTTTTACTTTACTCTTACGGGTGAATAACTAAAGTGATTGTTAAAGATATAAATAACTAGCCTAACACTGAAGATTTAAGAGTTAATTTAGTTATTTTTGTACCCAAAATACCATTCCAACCACTTCAAAAATGTTATTACCAAAATGCCATTAATAAAAATCCATTGGAAATAAGTTCAAGTTATTTACCAAAAAATCAGAGAAAAAAATCCCTAATGTCACTAGTTTTTCAAATAAAAATTTTTTTCTTCTGAATCATACGTTTTTTTCGGACTACATATTTATTGACAGTGGTGAAGCCACATATTTTTTAAACTGTCACAAATTTTTTTTCTCTCACATATTATTTCCTAGTTGCTAGAGAGTTCAAAATTTCACACAGATTTTTCGCTGAATTTCAACGCATATTTGTTTTACGTTATTACTGACTTAGTTGTCTGCCACAAATTTTATGTACAATACCCACATATTTTTTGTCCAAATTTTTCATGATACATTTTTTTTGGAAAGTTTTTTTAAAGAACGGCACCACATTTTTTTGCTTAAAAATTTGTAATTCGACTACAATTTTTTTGTCTTCAGAAAGTTAAATACTTGACTAACATCATATAGCGACATATTTATTTCATGTAGGTACAGATTTTTGCCCGAAGTCTATATGTTTTTTCATGCAGAGTTTTTCTTGTCATGATGTAAAATATTTTTATCATCACTACATATTCTATTATTGGCTGAGAGTGACGGGCCTGATGACCATGGAGAAAAGACGATTACATAGTTTTCTACGAACGAGTCGGGTTATGTTAGTTGGGTCTATAGATTGGATTTATGTTCTCTTAAACCAGGTATAGTTTTTGTTCTTAAATAATTGTTTATATCAATTTAACCCAAAATTTATAGTTTCACTATATAATATGTTATTTCGTACATGTGGCATGGTTAATCTTATACATCATGGCGTTACTGTCATATTCTCCAACTTGGTATGTCTTCCACCATACCTTTTTTTAATGACCAGCAGGTTCAGAGCCCATGAGCCCCTAATCCACCCAGGTCGAGGTAAACTAGGTAAGATGCTCGCCTTTGGCGAGCCAACCCCTCCCAACGCAGCTCGAATCCAAGACCTCCTCTTTAATTCGAGGAGTTCTTAAAACTAGGTCAACACTTCGTTGGTTTTTTTTCACCATATCATCGTATACTTTGTGTAACTTGATAAAAAAAATTCATTAATTTAATATTATTGATTATGTTAAGGTGTGATTCATCTTAACAATAGTCTTAAGATAAAACAGAGCAAAGCTCTTATGAGTTTTGGTATGATCTGTTTTAGTTTGGTTAATTCTGGTTTTTGGATTAACTAATAGTTGGGTTTGTAAACCGGTTTGTTATCCCAAAATTATAAGGGAGAATCGGATAAGGTTTTGCTTCCTGAGAGGAAACACTTTCTTCTTCTTCTTTGTTTTGAGCTTTTCTCACATCGAGAGAGCTCAAGGTTCTGCAACTGTTATTGTTGATTAGTGGATTGCTGGGTTGAATCCTGGCCCCTGTGAGTAGCTATCACACATCGTGAAGTGAACACAGGGTAAAATCGATTGTGTCGTTTTCTTTGTGTTTTTAGATCCTTCCTTCTTCTTAAGAGAGCGACCGATGTTGAGAGTATAGAGCGATACAAATCGATTGAGTAGCTGAATTTGTGAAGAACAATCCTTAGAAGAATCTAAGTTTGGCGCAACAATTGGTATCAGAGCTGGCGTTGTGACGAGGATCTTTCCGACGATTGATTCAATAGGTTTCTTCAAAGAGTGGATTCAGAGATCTTGCGACGGTGTTAATCAGAGAATCTTTGCGGCGGTGCTAGCTGGAGAGATCTTGTGGCGACACTGGTTTGAGAGATACTGTGACAGCATTTGTTGAGAGATCTTGCAGAATCTGTTACAAGAACGATGTCGACTACAACCCGTACTGAGGTGGAGCGGTTCGACGACACCGGAGATTTCTCTCTCTGGAGGATTCAGATGATGGAAAATTTTAATGTCCATGGTCTTAAAGATGTCTTGACCGATGAGAAACTTGAGATGTTAGTTCCTCTAACAAAGGCAGAGGAGAAAGAACTTGAGGAAGGAGATAGTTCAGGTAAATCTGTTCCTAAAGATTCTTCCTCTCTGATGAAAGCTATTCCTGATCCTGTGAAATTGGAGAAGGATGAAAAAGCTAAAAATCTTATTATCTTGAACATTAGTGATAAGGTTCTTAGGAAGGTGAAGCACTGTGAGACAGAAGCTGCTATGTGGTCTTTGCTTGATAGGATATATACATCAAGGACCTTGCCGAATCGTATCTTTGCGCAGCTAATGTTCTACTCTTTTAAGTGTGATGCCTCTAAGTCCATTGATGCAAATGTGGATGAGTTCTTGAAGATAGTTGCAGAAATGAACAGTATGAGTGTAACTGTCTCTGAGGAAGTTCAGTCCATATTGTTTCTTAGTTCTCTGCCTGCAAATTATGACCAGCTTAAACATACTCTCAAGTATGACAGGGATTCTCTATTGCTTGAAGATGTGATATCTGCTGCAAAGTCAAAGGAGAGAGAGCTGGCCGAAAATTCAAGAACTGAAAAAGGACATGTAACTGCTCTATACACTAAGGATCGAGGTAGAACAACAAACAAAGAGTCAAATGATTCGAAAAACAGGAACAAAAGTAAGTCCAATACAAGGAAGGTTACATGTTGGTATTGCAAAAAGGAAGGACACCTCAAGAAAGACTGTTTTGCATGGAAAAGGAAAATGGAATCAGAAAGTGATGGTGAGGCTGCAGTTTTAGTTGAGAAAGTTAAAGTGTCAGATGCTTTAACAATGACGAGACAGGAGCTGATGATGATTGGGTTATAGAATCATGTTGTACATATCATATGACTGCAAGAAGGGACTGGTTTGTGGATATTTAGGAGAAAGATTCAAGCCAGATTCTACTAGGTGATTTTCACATTGTTGATGCTTGTGGGATCGGTTCAGTTAGAATAGATTCTCATGGAAGCACTGTCAAAGTTCTGCAGAATGTGAGATATGTTCTAGGATTAAGAGGGAACTTAATCTCTACAAGGACTCTAGATTCTTTAGGATATAGACACTCGGTTGGTCAAGGCAAGGTCACTTTCTATAAGAACAACAAGGTAGCTTTGAATGGCCATCTAAAGAATGGATTGTACATACTAGACGGTGAGACATTACTTCCTGAAGCTTGTCAAGCAGGTGGTACAGTGTCACATATGTCTTTATGGCACAGCCGTCTTGGGCATATGAGCTCCAGAAATCTACAACTGTTGGTTCAAAAAGGTATACTAAAGAAGAAAAATGTTGGCAGTAAAGAGTTATGTGAACATTGCGCAGTTGGTAAAGCTAAAAGAGTGAGTTTTGAGTCTGGAAATCATACTACAGAGTACCCGCTAGAGTATATACATGCTGATTTGTGGGGCTCCCCGAATGTTCAACCATCAATGGGAAAAAGTCAATATTTTCTGTCAATTATTGACTATCATACTCGGAAAGTATGGATCCATTTTCTGAAAACCAAGGATGAGACTTTTCCAAAGTTTTGTGAGTGGATAAGGCTGGTTGAAAACAGATCATCAAAAAGGTAAAGTACTTACGAACCGATAATGGTCTTGAATTTTGTAATGTGTTGTTTGATGATTTTTGCAGGTTGCAGGGTATTACTAGACATAGAACATGTGCGTACACGCCACAGCAAAATGGGGTCGCCGAGAGGATGAACCGTACCATAATGGAGAAGGTACGGTGTCTCCTTAGAGAGTCTGGTTTAGAAGAAAAATTTTGGGCAGAAGCAGCGAGTGTGTCTGTGTATGTGATAAATAGAACTCCGTCTTCAGCTACTAGTTTTAAAATTCCAGAGCAAGTTTGGTTAAATAGAGAACCGGGCTATAAACACTTAAGAAGATTTGGTGCTTTGGTGTATGTGTTTATTGATCAAGAGAAATTGAAATCAAGAGCTGTAAAAGGAGTGTTTGTTGGGTATCCTCTCAGAACGAAGGGATACAAAGTGTGGTTGCCTACAGAGAAGAAATTTATAGTCAGTAGAAATGTGAAGTTTCAAGAGGAGAAGCTTTACAAATACTTCCTTAGAGAAGACTTTGTGATGTTAGAAATGAAGAATGCAAAGTCTGGTAATAACTGTGGAAAGGTGGTCACTGAAATATCAACCAGATCGTCTGGTTCAATCATCTTGAAACCAGGTGAAGTTGAGAGTCTCACTCCTTCCACTCCAAGAACTGGTGGTGTTTCTATATCAGATGAAGAAACTCCTGTTTTATCAGCTGGTTTTCAATCTACTGGTGCTACGGTTTCAGGTACTTTTGAGTCTGGTTATCAATCTGGTGATGAAACTCATGACTCTATAGGTTTGAGTGGTTATCAACTGGCTCGAGATAGGGAAAGAAGACTTAACATCAGACCTCCTGCTAGGTTCATAGAAGAAAATGCTTGTGCATTTGCTTTGGTTGTTTTTGAAGAAATAAACAGTCTTCAGACTTCAGAGAAGCCAAGAGAAGTAAAGAATGAGAATTCTGGAAATGAGGGAATGAGTGAGGAAATGGATTCTTTGTCAAAGAATCATACCTGGGATATCGTCGATAAACCAGAGGGTAAAATAATCATAAGTTGCAAGTGGATATTCAAGCTCAAGCCTGGTCAGATTTCAAGTGAACCTCCTAGGTTCAAGGCAAGACTTGTGGCTCGTGGATTTATCTAAAAGGAAGGTATAAACTATCAAGAGGTATTTGCTCCGGTTGTTAGACATGTTTCTATTTGCGTATTGTTCTCTGTGGTTGTGAATGGTGATTTAGAGTTAGAACAAATGGATGTAAAAACTGCGTTTTTACATGGGAATTTAGAGGAAGAACTGTATATGCAGCAACCCGAAGGATTTGAGGTTGGTGATCCGGATAAGAAGGTTTGTTTGTTGAGGAAATCGCTTTACGGCTTGAAACAAAGTCCTCGGCAATGGAATAAGCGTTTTGACCAGTTTATGACCTCAAATGGTTTCGATAGAAGTGTACATGATTCATGTGTGTATACAAAGCAAGTAGGTGAAGATGAGTATTTCTATCTTTTGCTTTATGTCACTGACATGCTGCTGGCTGCAAAAGATGCTTCTCAGGTTCAACTTTTAAAAGACCAGTTGAGTTCAGCTTTCGAAATGAAAGATTTAGGTCCGACTAAGAGAATTCTTGGCATGGATATAGTGAGAGACAGAGAACAAGGGACGCTATTTCTCACACAATCAGGTTATCTTAATAAGGTCCTCAAAACTTTTAGAATGGATCAATCTAAGGCTGCTCAAACTCCCATTGGTGCTCATTTTAAACTGGATGCGGAAGAACAAGGATGAGGAAATGGACACTGAACTTGTTCCTTACGCATCGGCTGTTGGCAGCTTAATGTATGTTATGGTGGGAACAAGACCCGACTTAGCATATGGATTTGGTTTGATCAGTCGTTACATGAGCTGACCAGGACACATCCACTGGGAGGCGGTGAAATGGTTGTTCAGGTATGTTAGAGGGACCTCTCAGTTTGAATTAATGTTCACGAGGGACAAGGAAATGAAGGTTCAAGGATTTTGTGATGCGGACTTTGCAATCAGATCCAGATAATAGAAAATCGATTTCTGGTTATATTTTTTCTGTTGGTGGAAATGTTATAAGCTGGAGGTCATGTCTTCAGGGTATGGTTTCACTTTCGACTACAGAGGCGAAATATATCTCTCACCGAGGATGTAAAGGAAACTTTGTGGCTTAGAGGATTGCTTAAAGACTTTGGTTTTAAGCAGGAAACAGTGGGTATTTGGTGTGACTCTCAAAGTGCTATCAGCTTATCGAAGAATAATGTGCATCATGATCGGACAAAATATTTCGACGTGAAGCTTCATTTTATTAGAGAAAAGATTGTTGATGGCTTAGTTGAAGTGAAGAAGATACATACTAGTAGGAACTCGGCTGACATATTGACGAAGGTGGTTCCGGTGAGTAAGTTTGACGCCGCACTAGACTTGCTCAAAGTCATTGAAGCTTAATTGCATATGGCTGTGCCAGGAGGAGTAAATCCAGTGGAGATCCACATGAGAACAAGGTAAAGAGAGAAGAAGATGAATCAAGGTGGAGATTGTTAAGGTGTGATTCATCTTAACAATAGTCTGAAGATAAAACAGAGCAAAGCTCTTATGAGTTTTGGTATGATCTGTTTTAGTTTGGTTAATTACGGTTTTTGGATTAACTAATAGTTCGGTTTGTAAACCGGTTTGTTATCCCAAAATTATAAGGGAGAATCGGATTAGGTTTTGCTTCCTGAGAGGAAACACTTTCTTCTTCTTCTTTGTTTTGAGCTTTTCTCACATTGAGAGAGTTCAAAGTTCTGCAACTGTTCTTGTTGATTAGTGGATTGCTAGGTTGAATCCTGGCCCCTGTGAGTAGCTATCACACATCGTGAAGTGAACACAGGGTAAAATCGATTGTGTCGTTTTCTTTGTGTTTTTAGATCCTTCCTTCTTCTTAAGAGAGCGATCGATGTTGAGAGTATAGAGCGATACAAATCGATTGAGTAGCTGAATCTGTGAAGAACAATCCTTAGAAGAATCTGAGTTTGGCGCAACAAATTACATATTTTCTCATTGCTACACATCTGTTTGGTCTGCTAAATTAAACATATAAAAGTGTTGAAATCCTATTGTAAAAGTTGTTATCTTTATACTTTTTGATTGACTTTGTAAATCTATAAATGAAACCGGTGTAGAACTTCAGAAATTAATATGGAATGGACATACAGAAGTAACACAAAGTGACGAAGAAACAGAAGGCACGTCATAAACTTTCAGTGAACCAATCATCAGCGAATTCGGTGTAGTTGGTCGATGCTTTGATATGTATTCCCGTTTAACCATTGAAATCAATTCCAGCTCGAGACTTGACAGATTCTCGATGAGACAAGGAACTGCACATGAAACAGGAAGAAGAATCTCGAAACAACTACTGATATGGATCTCGACATGAAGAAATCTTCTGTTGAGAAACTGGTACTCCAGCAGAATCGAACTCAGAGATTGAAGACGATCCAAAGAATCGCTTCACAGAAACAAATCAGCACAACCAAAGAAATTTGATCTCGATTCCAAAAAAACTCAATTATGAGAATCAAGCTTGGAATTGAAGAAATCCAAACTCGATCCAGAGAAATCGGAGCTCTATTCGAAGAGAATATGGCTCGATCTAAGTGATATTTTGAAGAAAAAGTTGGAAAAATGAAATCCAAACTTGATATATGAACTGAAGACCGAATCAAGCTAAAGAATATGAGGAAACTGATGAATCTATGAAGATCAATCAGAAATACGGAAAGAGGAATGGAGCGTTATGCTCTGATACCGTTTTACCAAACTTAGAATTCTCCATGAGGGTTGCAGAGAAGTCAGATTAGAAAATGTAAAAGTTCATTCATTTGTAGAAGACGTACAAGATGATGTTTAAATAATACAAAGTAAACCAAAACACTAAACCGCTATTAAACCATAATCAAAGTAAACCATCTAAACCAACTCATACACTAATAGGTCGGTTTTGAACTTTGTATCTTATCTATAAAATAAATAAAAATATCATATAGAAAAAAACTTAAATAACCTGAATAGAAAAATGGGGCTTCTCTGTCTCTTTTTCTGGGGCTTCTCTTTCTTCTTTAGAGAGAGAAAAATATTCTTCTTTCTCTTATCTACTTTTCAGATCTTTTCCAGAAAAAGATGTGCTTATTTTTCGGCAACTAGCCGCTTTTTTGTTGTTCATACTTTAGTTTAGAGCGACTCTTTCTTCGATCCTTTGGGATTGATTTCAAGTTCGTGTTGTGTAGCTATGCAATTTCGTCTCAAATGGGATGTTTATATGTTCTTATCTTCCTTGTTTGGGTGATTTTATCTTCCGATTTTAAGTTATTGGATTTAGATTTAATAATCTCTTCCTTTGTGCCAATTTCAACTTTGCTAATTATTTTTTATTTTTTCTCACTGGTTTTCTCTTGTTTAATTTTCGATTTTATTAGAGGGATGACTTTATATTCCCCCCTAGTATATTCGTTTCTCTTATTTCGCCCTGAACTCTTCGGCCCTCTATTTTATCACACAAACAAATACATTTCCTTATTTTACTACCCAAACATTTGAACATCGCAATATTTAACCAAATTGAACTTAACCAGTAATTGCGTTTAATCAACTGACTTTACACGTTTAGAGATTGCGTTTACCAACACAAATAAACGACGTCGTTTAGAACTCTTCTTATAACAGATACAAAATGACATTGTTTTGTACCTCTATTATCACAATAAACAAAACGACGTCATTTTGTATCTCTCAATAAACGACATTTTTTAATATTATGACACATTTCTTCTTCATCACTTAGGGTTTATCGCGATTGGAAGAGAGATTGATATATAGAAGGGGAAATTGGAAAAATCGATCCGTGTGGTGGAATCTGAGTGTCCATTCTTCTCGATTCTTTGTGAAAATTGCGTAAGTGTTCTCTTCTTTATGGAATATGGCTTTGTTTTTAAGAAATTTGGTTATGGTTTCATTGATTTCGCTAAATTGATTTGGGGGTTTTGTCTTATGTCGTTGTAGGGGCAAAAGGAAATGTAAAGTGGTTGAAGAAGAGACTCAAAATGAAGAAATTAGCATCGACAGAGAGAGAAAGACTCGTGTTTGTAAAGGTAGAAGGAAACCGAAAGGTTCTGAAGATGAGCCTGAGAAAGAAGAAACTCACATCGATAGAGAGAGAAAGACTGATTTTTCTAAATGCAAAGGGAAACAGAAAGGGGATCAAGATGAGCATGAGAAAGAAGAAACTCGCATCGACAGAGAGAGAAAGACTAGTGTTTCTAAGGGAAAAGGGAAATAGAAAGGGGATGAAGATGAGTCTAAGAATGAAGAACCTAACACTGGTAGAGAGGAAAACGATAGTGGTGATGAAGAAGCTGAATTAGAAGGCAAAGAAAAAAATGTTTCTGATGAAGAAGAAGATGAAGTAGAGTGTTTCGAGTTTGAGGTAAATGATTCTGTTGATGATTTTGATGATGAGGCACACATAGGTCATCGTTAGATTCCAGATAGCTCAGATGAAGATGTTAATGAGGATTCGATGATCAAGAGACAGAGAAGATTGAAGAGGTGCAACGATGATAGAATTGGGTTAGGAAAATCATTTGTGAATGAGAAAAATTTTAAAGACGCAATTAGATTATGCTTTGAAGACTGGAAACAATGTCAAGCAAAGTTGATGGGAGAAAACAAACCTGGAATTCATATGCGGCGTTGGTGGGAAATGTAAATGGAGGGTCTATTTTTCATGGGATGAGCCTTCAAAGGTATGGCTGGTGAGACAACTTATCCATGGCACAATTGCACTCCAAATTGAAGATGCAAGTTGTTGAAAAGTCCAGTGATAGCTAGGCTATTCATGGACTAGCTACGGAGCAAGCCCGACTTCATGCCACTTGATATTCAACAACATATCAAGGAAAAATGGAAATTTGTTAGTTCCGGAGGGCAATGTCAAAGAGGAAGGTCACTTGAATTGAAGATGCTTGAGAAGGAGTATGCACAAAATTTTGCTCACATTTGCGGGTATATTGAGAGATTAAGTATACAAATCCGGGTTTAACTATCATAGTGGACACTATCCCTAATGCCAAAGGTGAGGATGTGTTTAATAGGTTCTATGTGTGCTTGGAGAAGATAAGAAGTTCTTGGGCTGGAACTTGTAGGACAATAGTAGGACTTGATGGAACTTTTTTGAAGGTAGCAGTGAAGGGTTGTTTGCTAACAGCAGTAGGTCATGACACAAATAATCATATATATCCACTTGCATGGGCTGTGGTTCAGCCAGAGAATGGTCCAAATTGACTATGGTTTATGCAGTATCTGAAAAATGATCTATATATGGGAGATGATAGTTCATTTGTGATACTATCAGATAGATCTAAAGGGTTGAGGAGTGTTGTGAAAGCAGAACTGCCAAGAGCTGAGCATAGAATGTGTGTGTGAAGCATATTGTGGAAAATTTGAAGAAAAACCATGCTGGTAAGGATATGCTAAAACCTTTGATTTGGATCCTTGCTTAGAGCTACCATCCGACAGAGTATGAGGAGAATTTGCAGAAGATCAGAGAGTACAACATCTCTCTTGACAATGATGTGATGAAAGAGGATCCAAATTCACGGACAATGGCCTTTAATAGCATAGGTACTTGTTGTGAGAAGGTGGACAACAATGCTACATAATCTTTCAACTCTAGAATTACAAAGGAAAGAGCTTAAGTAATTATTCCTATGCTCGAGACAATTCAGAGACAAGCTATGCAAAGGATAGCTAAGAGGAGCAAGCAATCCAAAGATCATGAAGGAAGATTCTCTCAATATGTTATGGAGATACTAGCGGCTGAGAAGGATGATGCAGACAGATGTGTTACATATTCGTCAAGTCATTGTATGTATGAGGTCGTGTTGGATGGAAACTCATACCAGGTGAACCTCCCCAAAGTGACTTGTTCTTGTTGCAAGGGGCATATATCAGGAATACCGCGCGAGCACGCTTATGGAGTTGTCATTGACAATAAGAAGGATGTTGAGGACTATGTTTCAAGATTCTTCTCAACCGATATGTGGCGTGATTTATATGTTGATGGACCAGTCCCACTCAGAGGACCACATTTCTGGATGAAGCCTACTTACAAGTTGGTTGTAGCTCTTGAAGAACCGCAGTTTCCTGGAAGAAAAAAAGATCATTAAGAATAAATCATTTTCCCGTATCAAGAGCAAGCATGAGTCTCCAAAGAAGAAAGTAAAACAAACACTTGGTAGAGGAGGAAGGACCATACACTGCTCTTCATGTCGTTAAGCGGGTCATAATGCTGCTGGATTTAAGAAGTTCCCCAAGAAGAAGACTAAGAAAGGCAAACGAGTTGAGGTTTGTCTTCTTGCTTCCTTATTTTGATGTCTCATTTGTGTTTCTTTACATGTGTTTGTCTTTATTTACATGTGTTTATTCACATGAGTTTGTAGCAAGGTGGTACATTAACACAAGAACAAGAAGAAGTGATGGTCACTGATAGCTCAGGTTTTCGCCCAAGATAACAATGCAAGCGCACAGATGTACGTTTTAGTGGTTCGAGATTGAATCCACAGAGACCAAAGGTAGCACGAAGAATGTAGAATCATACAGCGGGCTAAAGCTAAAAAGATATTTTGTAAGATGATGCAAATATCGAAATAAAGAAAGAAAAGAAGGCAGACACGCAACGACGAGGATGTAAATCAATCAGAGAAGTGTTGGGCATCGAGTACTCTCAGAGAAATGCTTCGTTGTTGATTCAAAATACATATTAAAGAAGAGGTTAAGAACCGTCTTGAACTCAAATTCTAATGTGGAACTGATCTACTTCCGTACGAACAACTCCCTATGTATTAGAAATCTCGAGACTAACTTCCATTGACCTTCAATTTCTAATCATGCATTACTAACTGGTTTGATAGGTTCACAATTCACTTAAACATCAACTTCCGTTGGCTTAAGAAGAATTGCTCATCTAGGATTCTTTCAGGCATTTAAACATTCACCTTCCAGCAGTTAAATTACCTAAGTTCAGAAACTAAGTGATCAATTCAGTTTCATGAATTAAGAACAATCATAGACGAAGATTCATTAGATTATATCCCTAATCATGCGATTATATATCAACAACTCATGAATCCGTATGTGAGAATCCCTAAACCCAACGAACCGACTACTCACTCATGGAAATAGCAACAACACATATCAAATTCATGAGAGACATGATTGTATTAAGCATAAAAAAAGAAGTAAATAGGGTTCCGAAGACTTCTCGATTGAAGAACAAAAAGACTTCTTCTCCCTAGGTTAGAAACTCAATCTCTGCTCTCTAAAACTCAGAAAAAGTTGCATTTTTATAAGGAAAACACGAGCTTAGGTCTTTTTGTTGCAATCCGGTTTGAAATAATTTCGGTCTAGTTCTTCGTAAAATCGGTCCGCAATTCAGGATAGGGATCGATCGATCCGGGGACAAGGATTGGTCGATCTGTGTCCAATTTTCTATGTATTTTCCAGCTTTGTGCGAACACTTTCTTCGACGCTTGAAATCCATCCAAAATGCATTCTTTTCGCACATTCAAGCTCGAATCCTATAAAACTAACAAAGAACACAAATCCGAGCCAAAACAATCCGAATACATACTAAAAACCTTAGATATCGAGTGAAAACCGTATTAAAAACCAACTATAATACTGACACATCAAATCCCCCAAACTTGAATCTTTGCTTGTCCTCAAGCAAAGGAAACGAAGACTAAGCCTGCGGGAAAAGAAACTCAAAAACCAATGGATCGCGTGCTTTCAGAAAACTTTACTCTGCACTACTTTCGCTAACCAATAAGACTCAGAACAGTTAGAACATTTTCCCCAAGAATCGCTGCATTACCTCCCAAGCACATCCATACTCTAAAATCTGGACCTGCAAACTCAGCTTCCATGTTAATAACTCTCTACATTCAATTAAGAAAGGCGTGAAACTTTTCACCAAGGAACTCATAATCAAGGAATTAGGGTAGGCATTTAAGGCTTTTTAGTGGTGAGGCTTAAAGTGTTTGGGGTATCAAAAGCTTTGTCAGAAATGCAAGACATTATGCAAAATCGCAGGAGAGAAAGAGTATATTGATATCCATGTCCCCTAACTACCCAAGTACAAACCACCAATCAGAATATAAACCAAATATGTGCATTCTTCAGGGTGAATCTAATCAACATAATAATATACTAATGCTAATTTCTAAATCAGATATGCAAAATTTAAATTAATTTTCTTTTTTTTCTTTTTTTCATGACGAAAATCTGGAAGAAATTAGCATATCAATGACATTTTT
>OVAN01001297.1:0-42601 GCA_900406275.1 Anastatica hierochuntica | reverse complement strand
CAGGCATTTAAACAAACACTTTCCAGGCGTTAAATTACCTAAGAACAGAAAATAAGTAATCAGTTCAGTTTCATGCATTACGATCAATCAAAGATGAAGATCCATTAGATTAAATCCCTAATCATGCGATTCTATATCAACAACTCATGAATCCCTATGTGAGAACCCTAAACCCAACGAACAGTACTCACTCACGGTAATTGCAAAAACAAATATCAAATTCAAGAGAGACATGATTGTATTAAGCATAAACAAGAGTAAAAAGGGTTCTGAAAACTTCTCGAATCGAAGAACAAAAAGCTTCTTCTCTCTAGGTTACAAATCTCTCTATGCTCTCTAAAACTCTCTAAAAATGCATTCTAAAAGCTAAAACACAAGCTTAGGTCTTTTGATAGCAATTCGGTTCGAAATAAGTTCGGTCTGGTTCTTCGTAAAATCGATCCACAATTCGGGACAAGGGTCGATCAAAAACTTCCTTCGACGTTGAAATCCATCCAAAATGCATTCTTTTTGCACATTTAAGCTTGATTTCTATAAAAATAACAAAGAACACAAATCCGCGCCAAAACAATTTGAATACATACTAAAAACCATAAATTTCGTGTAAAAACCTTAATAAAATTCACTTAAATACTGACACATCAGTACGCGTACGCCACAGTTTATGATTATTGGTGTATATTTTGGTATTACACTAATTTAGAGGTACACCAACTTTCATGGTGATGGTGTATAATTAATCGTGTCCATCGAGGTGTACCGGAAAATGAGGGTGTACATATACAGGTGGACACCTTCAATTTCAATGTTCGAAATTAAATTTATGAAGGAGAAACCAGTGGTGAGACACTTTTATAAGTGTAAGCATTTTAATGGAAGCGTAGGGCCAAACACGCACACATAAGTTAACAGAAATTAGTTTTTCTAAGGGGTGTACATTGCATATGTCACATATGTCACCTCTTCAACTTAAGTTACACAAAAAACAGTCATTGACGATTCGTTCTTAGTAATCAAGGCAAAGTAGAGGTGCATGTCGTACGTTTGTGTCTTGGTCCACCACATCGCCCATAATTATTAAGTTTCCTCCTTTTAGCAGGTCCCTCAAATTTGAGATACAAATATCCAACAACAAAACGCTACCATAATTAATAAAATATGAATTGAGAATGTGATATTCGTACATGATGCTCGCCCACTGAAAGTTTCCTTTTCTTTGGAGGCCTACCAGGTGATCTTCTTGCTTTTTGAGGGAGGATCTCACAACCAACCACCACTATCGGAGGAACATTAAGATCATCCGGATCTGGCACAGGAAAAATAATTCCCTTGACTGTATCCATCCATATTGGTTTAACGTGAACGTTGGAAACATAATTTCTTTACGCCACCCCTCGAAACCAGGCTGCTGCAATTGCATGACGGCATGGTGATCCCAACAACTGGAGTTATCGGCATGAACGCATACGCTTCTCAAGGCTAACATGACAACCATATCCACCAAGATTGGTTGTGACTTCAAACTCCCAAGCTGAAAGTGGCATAATTAGTAGAGAGACTGATAATTCAACCTATTCTAGCAATCGTTTTACTATTTCTTCTACAACAACTTCTTCCATTGATAAAATTGTACGTCGTCTTGTCTCAAAAAACATGTTCAGTATTTGACAGATAAATTCTAGCAATGCCACGATAGGATAACACCGGATATCAACCTGCTTGATCTCCTCATAAGTTTTTTTAAAATTTCGAGACTCTGAAAGCTTCAGCGGCTCTAACGACCATTTCCTTCTTATTCTTCTTTTTGAACCTTGCGTCTGCATTCTTCTTTAAGTGTTCAAGACAAGCCCTCTACTTTGCACGTTGAAACCATAGACCTTTTCTCGTGTATATTGAAGCACATCTGTCTAAGATGATAGTAAGATCAATACCATCTTCAACAATTTATGTCACCCTCTCAAAAAACCAACTCAAAGACTCGTCCTTCTCACTATTTGCTATAGCAAAGGATACGGGAAATATTTTGTAATATGCATCTTGTCCGCTTGTAGTAAGAAGAATGTCTTTGTACTTCCCAAACATGTGTGTGCCATCCACCACTAATACTTTATGCAAGATTATACCTTTGTCTGCACCATCGTTATCGTCTAATGTCCCTTCTCGTTGCCAAAATTTCTATCCCCTATCATATTGCAAGTGGCATTCCTTCGTTGTTGTCTCCAAGTATCCCTAATTTATGTAAGGTATGGATTTTTTCTGTTTCAGAACTCTTTTTCACAATGTCCACTTTACCTTCTCCTTAAACGTTATCCACTCATTATTTTTAAATTACTTAATTTTATTTTTTTTTTATTTAAAGTCTAATCACACAACTTGTTCTTTTCCCGCCAATCCAAACAGACAAATTTATTTATAAACGACGACACTCCAATACATCCCAGCCCGAAACAAACCCAATCACCATTCAGTTTCAAATTGGCAAGAACAGGGCGAGTACGTGCGAATATGATATACTCGCTTCCGTACACACGTGCTCACGCGTGTACTATATCTGTCTCTTTCCTCATAAATGTCTCTGTCTCTCTCTTCTTGTCTTCACTTTGTCTATCTCTACACCTGTGTGTCTATATCTCTCTTTAACCATATCACTGTAACTCTCTCCAACTCACACAATCATATGTCTCTATCTCTCTTTACTTTATTATCTCTGTCTCTCTTCCACTCCCACAAATACGATGTCTTTGACTCTCACAAAGACACACGCTCTTTGTCTTCGTCTCTCTCTAAGAGACAAGAGCCAAATTGTTCTCAACCACCCTATGACCATTATCAAATTTTTACTCATTCATTAACTAATTAAAATTTAAAAACTGTCTTAAAAACTAAACTGCCCAAATTTTAACTGTTGGGCAAGATAAAAAAGTTTTCTCAGTAACATACACACATTTGTGATGCATGTTACATTTAAATAATGCTAATATATGTATAAAATGTGTTTTCAAAAATATTCTAAAATTTTAAGTAGTAGGACGTTGTGTCAGGATAAATGATTCTTTACTGAGTCTGACAATTGAATGAAAGAAGATGCAAAAGCAAACAACTCTATACCAGAAAAATTAAATAAAAAATCTGTTTTACCTTTACGCCATGTTCTTTTTCTATTTTTCTACTCTTCTTATTATTCCCCCTTAAAAATCTCAAAGGGGTTACATTACTATTACTATATTACTCTTGTTTAATGATTAATGTTTATTGAGTAGAGTGAAAATACGTTTTCCTGACGTAATTTAGAAGAAGCAAATGGGTCAGGGAAATATCTCACAAGTTTGCATTTTTCCAGCGGCGGAACTAGGATTTTTTCTTACCAGGGGCAAAATATTAAATTTAAATATAATAAATATGAAACTTAAAAATAACGTTGTTTATAAAAGACTAAAAAGTTATCCATAAGTGTACTTTAGAAGCATGGACAGAAGCATTCAAGCGAACATGATACGCATCCTTGACCACATCATCTTGCTTATGCAGAGCATACACAATATACTTGTTTTTATTCATCAAATCTTCACATTTTAACGGCAATGTTATGAAAATTGTTAGACATTTCACCTACATGCTCACGTAGAGTCTCAGACTTATTCAAACAAGAAACACCTTCTGTCACAAATGCATAATTCCCCCCCCCTTTTGGAATGCCATCTCTAAATAAGTAACAACACAAGCAAAAGGTTTTGTTCATCATATGCTATACTCTAGCCAATTACCATACTTATCAAACCAAGCCGAATTGAATCTCTTTAATGCATTTCCAATTATTTTCTGGGGAAAACTATGACCATAAAGTTGACATGGACCTCAAGCTAAATTCTTACGTCTTACCTCATCTCTTTGGTTTAGATAATAATCTGCTATTCTTTTTCTTTTAGCAGGATCACATGGTAAATCATCCAAACTATCTTTAGAACTTGAAGCAAATGTTTTTTTATAATATCGCTCCATTGATTAATCTGAAAATTATATTATGAAGTAAACAAAAATCAATTATGTGAAACATCACAAATATCTAAAATCAGTTGTACATAAACCCACCATATGCACAGCACATGGTCTTTCTCATGTAAGTTCATGATGTAACATTTCTAATAATTAATAAAGCATCATGAAAGCATCGATCAAATCATCCAATTATTAATTCATATAATCTTTGTATGAGAATTAGTAACTATACAAATATAAAAGTACCACCTCTAAGGCTCCAATCAAATTAGCTCTTCTGTTGAGAAGTATTAGAACCACGAATCAAATTAACTTTGTGATCTCGGTCTTCCGTTGAAAATTAGCAACGAAGAAGACGACGAAAACAATATTAGAAATTAGGGGGAAAAAAACCCTAATCGTAATCTCAGATTTTTAAAAATCATTTAAAATATTTGCATTATTTCCTTTCAAACTTTTTTACTAATTAGTTATGGATTTTTAGATAAAAATTTATAACTGCGCTTTCAATTTGGTGAACTTTTAATTTTTAAAGATGTATCAATTTTTTTTAGGTTAAAAAATGATGTATCAAAATAAAAAAAAATAAAGGGACATAAAATAAATGATCAAAATTGGCATATTTTAAAATCTATATAAATAACACTAAACCTTTAAAATTTAGGGGTGACAATTGTCCCACTCTATAATAAAGTACCGCCTGCATGTTTCCATTAGATTACTAGGAAATACCCCCCCCCCTCACATGCGAACTTTTTATATGTCGTTTTTCTCATTCTGATAAAAGTGATCACGACATTGTTTGTTTTTGTATTTGGATCTAATATCTAGAAGTTGTATCGGGATATTGTATCTAGAAACTGCACCTGCATGTTGTTCATTTTTGCATATTAATTTTGTACAAATTTGTTCATTTTTAAATCAATAATAGCATCAAGAATTCATCTAAATTAAATTATCAAAAAAATATGTTTTGTTGCTAATATATTCTAAACTACTTAATATCATATAAAAAGCACAAAATCATATTTTTACTAATTATTTTTTAGTTCAAATGGTCTTAAAAGATTTCGCAATTTTTGCGGTTTTACGTTTTTGCGGCTTTGAAAGTTTTTCGGCTTTGATGGTTTTTACGATTTTACGGTTTTCTCGATTTATGGTTTTTACGGTTTTAACAGTTTTTGAGATCTTTCAGTTTACGGGATATACGTTTTTACGACGTATTGCAGTTTATGGTTTTGCGGCTTTCGAGATTTAAGCGGTTTAGCGATTTTGCAATCTTTACAGTTTTGCGGATTTTACGATTTTAACAATTTTTCGGGTTTTATGTTTATTACAGTTTTTGGAGGGTTTATGGTTTTTTGCGGTTTTTAATATTTTTGTTATTTTTTACAGTTTTTGCCGTTTTTTATTTTTCTTACTTTTTACGATTTTTTCGACTAATGCGGTTTAAGCGGTTTTTACGATTTTGTGATATTTACTGTTTTCAGGTTTTTGCAATTTTGACTGTTTGTATGATTTAGAAAATTTTTGTAGCTTTACAGTTTTGACGGTTTTTTGCGGTTTGTGGGTTTTACGGTTTTTGCAGTTTTTGTGGATTTGCAGTTTTTTCGGGGTTTTGCGGTTTTTGCGTATATTGTGGTTTTATTCTTTTATAGATTTGAAGGCTCTTCACGTTTTTTCGGTTTACGGTCTTTTACTATCATGCGTGTTTACGGTTTTTACGATTTTGACAGTTTTTACGATTTTGACAATTTTTGTGGTTTTGAGGATTTTGAAGTTTTTTACGGGTTTTAAGGTTTTTTGTAGTTTTAACGGTCTTGCGTTTTAAGGAATTTTGTGATTATTACGGTTTTGCGGTTTTTACGGTTTTGATAGTTTTTACGGTTTTTACTATTTTATGGTTTTGCGGTTTTTATGGTCTCTACGATTTTTTACGTTTTTTACAAGTTTATCGTTTTTGTGGTTTTTGCAGTTTTTACGATACTTGTGGTTTGGAGGTTTTTACGATTTTTTCGTTTATGGAAGTTTTTTGCAATTTGGATTTTTTTACTTTTAATACAATTTTTCCTGTTTTAGTTTTTTTTTTTTTTTTGCATCAATGATTTTTCGTATTTTGAGGGCTTTTTTTTGTTTTGGAAAGTTTTGGTGCTTTGGTGGTTTTAAAATTGTTTGTGTTTTGATAAATTTTGTATGTGTCTTTAACTACATTATTTCTTATAACCAAGAGTATTTTGGTCTTTTGAATTTTGTGATATAAAATTTGCATTCAAACTCTACTTTTTAGAGCATCTCAAATATTTAAATAATTGCATTTCAACATCTCAAATATTTGGATGAATCATCTAGATGCAAAATAAAAATGGTCAAACTAACAACATCTACATCTATATGCAGCACCTGAATTTATTAACAAAGTCTATAAATTGATATAGGTAATATACCTATCCATTATATTTAAGATTTAAATTATTTGATTTACTTGAAAAGCACAAAGTACTTTTGGAATCCTTCAATCGTATTTGAGGTTATAAAATGTAATCATGGAATCCGCTGGTTTTATTTGAGGTCATCTCTATATATTAATTGAGGAAACAGAGAGAGAAAATTTTTAATTTATAAGCTGAGTTGTCAAGGAAAGAGCATTTTGGGGGATTATTAGCCAATGAAAAAACTCTAATTTTTTGTATTAGATCGTGACATTAATTACGATCCAAAATAGTTAAGATATTTAATGATTTGATACATATAATTTGAGTTACTTTTTTAAAAAATAAGATTTGTATAAGATATTTAAAATGATGTATTGTTTTGTCCCATATTGGTTGTGAATGTAGAGAAGAGCAATGAAACTGCAATATAAAATAGACATCACATGTTCCTTTTCAAATCATCTTTCTTCCCATTTCAAATGTGTTCGGTTTTAAGAAATTGAATCGAATAGTAATTATTTTTTTTTGTTCAAAAACGTTTGAACTGAGTTAAACATATTTTTTGAATTTTATTAGTTTTGATTTTTCGTTAAAAATCGAAATTGCATCATTTAAAATTTTGGTTTTCATAAAATTTCAAAAAAAAAAGATAAAAAAATTATAAATACATTGGTTTTAAATATTTAGACAGAGAATTTACAGTATTTTTAAAAATCCTTGAAGAATAGAAATTTTAAATCGTTAAATTTTTAAACCAATTTTGTAAATCCAATATGTCAAACCATTAATAATTTTAAAGTGTTGTTTCGTTTTGTCCCACATCGGTTATGAGAGTTGTGAAGAATAATAAACTTATTATATAAACTAAACCTCACATTCTCACTTAGAAGATATCGTTTAAGAAATCAAAATGAATAATAATTAATTTTATTGGCTTAAAATGATTTAAATTGAGTTAAAAAACATAATTTTATATTGTTTGATTTTGATTTTTTCGGATTATAACTAAATCGAAATTGAACCGCTTATTTTTTCTCTTCTCAACAGGTTTCGGTCAAATTTTGAAAAATATAAAAATATTAAAATTTATAAAGATTTCAGTTTTAAATATTTCGATAAAAAATGTAGTTATTTGTATGTGTCCGAGAAAAGTATTGGATTCAAAATATGATGTGTCAATCTTAGAGCGTTTTGAAGGGTTATTAGCCAATGAAAAAACTCCAAATTTTTTGTATTTAATCATGCCGATAACTTCGTTTCAAAATAGTTAAAATATTAGTGATCCGATACCTATAATCTAAACAATAAAAGAATATTTAATTTTTGTCATTTTTAAAAATAAAATAAGATTTGCATAAGATATTTCAAGTGGTGTATTGTCCCACATTGGTTGTGAAAGAAGATATGAACAATGAAATTATAGTATAAAATAGGCATTACATGTTTACATACAAATCATTTTTCCTTACATTTCGAATTTGTTCGGTTTTCAGAAATCGAATCTAATAGTTATTATTATTTTTGGTTCAAGAATAGTTTTAACTGAGTTAAACATAACTTTTTTGCATTATATAATGTTGACATTTTTTAGTTAAAAAACCCGAAATAGAATCGTTTTATATTACGGTTTTCATTTAAGTTTTTCAAAAAATAAAAAGATACATATTTATAAATACTTTGATTTTAAATATTTAGATAAAAAATCAACAATATTTTTAAAATTCATTAAGAATACGTAAAGTTACATTGTTAAATTTTCAAACTAATTTCGTAAGTCCAATATGTGTAAAATACTAATAATTTTTAAAGTGTTTTAGATTTTGTCCCACATCGGTTATGAGAGTTTTACAGAACAATAAACTTAATTATTGTATAAAATAAACATCACATGTTCACTTAGAAGACATCTTTTGTCATATTTCATATATGTCCAATTATATGAAATCGAACTGAATAATAATTAGTTTTTATAGATAATAATGCTTTGAATTGAGTTAAAAATCAGAATTTTATATTGTTTGGTTTTGATTTTTCTGGATAATAACTAAATCCAAACCGAACCGCTTATTTTTCTATTCTCAATAGGTTTTGGTTAAATTTTGCAAAATATAAAAAGATTAAAATTTACAAATATTTCTGTTTTAAATATTTCGATAAAAAATAAAATAAAAATTTGTAGTTATTTTAATTTGTCGTATAAAATTATTAAGAGCTGAATTTTAATGTGTCAACCTTAGAGCGTTTTGGGGGGTTATCAGCCAACGAAAACTTCTAATTTTTTGTATTTAATTGTAGCATTAATAACAATCCAAAATAATTAAGATACTTAATGATCTTATATTTATACTCTAAATAATAAATGAATATTTAATTTGAGTCATTTTAAAAAATAAATGAGATTTGCATAAGATATTTAAAATTTGGTGTTGTTTTGTCCCACATCATAGAAAATAAATAAGATTTGCATAAGAAATTTAAAGTTTGGTATTCAAAAACAGTTTGAGCTCAGTTAGACATAACTTCTTTTGTATTCTATAGTTTTGATTTTTGGATTTATCTAACATTTCAGTTTTCATTTAAATTTTTCAATAAATAAAAAAGGGAAAAATTTATAAATACTTCGGTTTTAATATTTTGATTAAAATTTTTTTTAAAATTTCGGGAAGAATAGAAAATTTTTTAATTGTTAAATTTTCAACCAATTTTTTAAGTCCAATATGTCTCAAGCATTAAAAAATTTTATTGTTTTGTTTTGTCCCACATCAGTTATGAGAGCTGTGAAGAACAATAAAATTATTGTATAAAATAAATCTCATACATTCACTTAGAAGACATCTTTTTTATGTCTCAAATATGTCCGATTTTAAGAAATCGAACCGAATAGTAATTAATTTTTATAGGTTTAAAAACACTTGAAATGAGTTTTAAAAAATAAGAAGTTCGTATTGTTTGGTTTTGAGTTTTTCAGATTATAAATAAACTGAAATGAACCGCTTATTGTTTCGATTCTCAATAGGTTTCAGTTAAATTTTGCAAAATATAAAGAGTATTCAAATTTTAAAAGATTTCGGTTTTAAATATTTCGATTAAAAATAATAAAAAAATTGATAATTTCTTAAACAATAAAAACATCTTACATATTATCTGAGGATATATAAAGAGCAAGTGACCGAGAGTCGAAATTTGATGTCAACCATAAAGCGTTTTGGGGGTTATTAGCCAATGAGTATGCTTTGAAATTTTCATGACATTAATTACTATAAAAATAGTTAAGATATTTAATGATTTGATACACATAATTTAAACATTAAATGAATATACAATTTGAGTTATTTTAGAAACAAATTAGATTTTCATAAGATACTATAAAACTTTTTCAAAATAATTATATTTTTAAAAAATAAAATATTTAAATTGTTTAAATATTTAAGTCCGATATGAAAACATTAAAACCTTTTAAGTGTTATATTCTTTTATCCCACATCAGTTGCGAAAATTTAGAAGAGTAATAAAATTACAATATAAAATAGACCTCACATGTCCACTTACAAAATATTTTTCTCACATTTCGAATGTGTTTGACTTTAAGAAGTTGAACCATATAGTAATTAATTTTTTTTATTCAAAAACGAATTGAACTAAGTTAGACATAATACCTTTTGTATTGTTTGGTTTTGATTCTTTCAGGTTAAATCCGAACAATTACCAAATCGTTTAATGTTTCGATTTAATTGTTTTTCAATTAATTCTTGAGAGAAAAATTATAAAGATTTAAAAAGATTTTTGTTTAAAATATTTTGATAAAAAGTTTTTAAAAATTCATAAACAATAGAAAAAAATTAATCTCTTACTTTTTTAAACTCAATTTTGGTTTTCTTAGTTTTTAAAGTGGCATGTTGTTTTTTCCTGCATCAATTGTGAAGGTGTTCAAGAGTAATAAATTTATAGTATAAAATAGACCTTTTATTTTGGTTTAAAATATATATTTCCAAATTTTGGATATATTCAGTTTTAAGAAACATAAATGAATAATGTTTAATTTTTTGGGGTTTAAAATAGTTCAAATTATTTAGCATAAAAGTTTTGTATTTTTGGTTACGACTTTTTTGGAGTATATCTAATTCAAAGCTGAACCATTTAGTGTTTTTTCTCAATAAGTTTTCAACTAAAAGTTTCACGAGCAATTAACATATTTAAATTGTTATTCTCTTAAGTTTAATATGGATAAAACACTAAAAGTATTGAAAATAGTGTATTATTTTGTACCACATCGGTTGTGAGAGCTTAGGGGAGCAATAAACTTACAATATAAGATAGACTTCACATGTTAACTTACAAAAATTTTTTTGTCACATTTTAGATTTTTTCAATTTTATAAAATCAAAAATAACTGTAAATATTTTTAAGGTTCAAAAATAGTATGAAATGAGTTAAAAATAAGAATTTTTATGTTATTGATTTTGATTTTTCGGAATTAATAATAAAGAGAAAATAAATCGTTAAGTGCTTTGGTTCTCATTCAATTTTATTCAATTAATTTTAAAAAAACTGAAAAAGATTAAAATTTATATTTTTTTTGTCATCAGCCTAGTGGCATAGTAGCTCTCTGAAAAGGGCATCACCCCTAGTTCGAACCCAGGTAAGTAAGCTTGACCAACAGAGGTGGTAGCCACTGTACTACTTGTGTCGCTCAGATTAAAAATTATTTAAAAAAATTGGTTTTTAACATTTTGATAAAAAAAATATAAAATTTTTCGTAAACAATAAAAAACCCCAGGCTGCTCTTTAATAAAAATAATTAAAAATGGGAAAAAAATTCAAAATATTTTGTTTGAATATTTCAATAAAATTTTTTTTATAATTTTATAAACAATTAATGTATCTAAATTATTACTCTTTTAAACCCAAATTTGTAAGTCTAACATGGATGAAATACTAAAAGTATTTAAAGTTATGTGTTATTTTTTCCCACATAGGTTATGAGGGCTTTGAAAATCAATAAACTTACGGTACAAGACAGAATTCACATGTTTAATTATAAAACATCCTTCATCACATTTACGATATGTTCAATTTTGAGTAATTGAACATAATTGTAAATATTTTTAAGGTTCAAGAATTTTTGTATTGTTTGGTTTTAATTTTTCATGTATTGATACCGAACAGAAGTTGAACCGTTTAAGTGTTTCGGTTGTCATTTGGTTTTATTTAATTGATCTTTACAAAAAAAATTAAAAAGATTAGAAATTATAAAGGTTTCGGTTTGTTAACATTTTGATAGGAAAATATACAAATTTTTGTAAAACAATAAAAAAAAGTTCATGTTGCTCTTTAAGGAAAAAAATGAAATTTTTTTTTTTTGAAAAATATTTAGTTTGAATATTTCAACAAAAAATCAAAAAGTTTCATAAACAATTAAAGTATTAAAATTATTACTCTTTTAAGCTCAATTTTCTAAGACTGATATGGATATTCTCATTTGTTATTGTTTTCTTTATAGATATCAAAGTTTTTCTTCCTAGGATTCTTATTTATCCATCTGACATAAGGTATCTGTTTAAAATAAGACGCAAGCAGTTTCCATTGGCAGTCGCATTTGCAATGACCATAAATAAAAGCCAAGGACAAACGCTAAAACAAGTTGGACTCTATCTTTCAAAGTCGGTTTTCTCGCATAGACAATTGTATGTTGCTCTATCTAGAGTATCTGTGAAGCATGGATTGAAGATCTTGATAACAAACATGGTAAACCTCATAACCATACAACTAATGTTGTTTTCAAAGAAATTTACAGAAATTGCCATAATATTATAATTTATGTTTTAGAATATTTATCATTGGACTTACGTTTTGTGATATTTTTGACCATTTATCGGATCAGCTATAAACAAATAATCGAAAATTTTTATGATAAAGTTATTACCATGCTATTTCTTTAAAGGTTAATAGTCATTAGTCCATTCATACCATATACAACTTTATCCGTCTATGTCACTTATAAAATTAGCATAAAAAATATCATCTTAAAATCACACAGTTTATTCAAATCTTTAAACCTGCTAAACATTCAAATAAACCATTTGACAACTACAGTATTATATTACAATCAATCTTCCAATTTCTAAACATACGTATTAATACATTTTTATTACATTTTTCAAACTCTCTTATACTATAATCTCGCGTTTGGCGCTGATCAGACTCTAGTCTAATGTAATTTTGGAGCCTTCAATTGGAGCCATTTGATCTTATTTGTGTGTGAGTGTGATTAGCTTTTTATTTGGGAAAAAACAAGAGTAGGTTTTTTTTCTTCATCTCATAATTTTATTAAGAAGAAATTACACAAAAGAATATATTTTAAATTTTTTCTTACGATTTAGACACTTTTTATCCATGGGGCTCTTTTCCGTATTTATGAGGCAAAAATTGGACGAATTTGTCGGTGCAAGAAGAAGTCTTTGCTCGTTACTATTTGGACTCCTATTTAGACGTTTCAGTTAAATTTCATCTATTCTTTACCAAATGAGAAACAAAAATCGTGTGGCTGTGATTTAAAGCCTATCTCTAATCTCATATCAACACATACCAAATGATTTAAGGGCTATTGTTTATTACCATCGATTCTTCACTTTTTCTAGCGGGTAATAATAAAGGCTATCTCAAATCTCACTTTGTGACGTAGTTTTAATTTCACGTGGGAGAGATAAATTTTTTTAAAATGGCTACAACTGTTGTTTCCCAGAACTTACATGGGTTGTCGCGTAGTTCTTCTCGTTGCAATGGAACGAAATCTACTTGTTGCCCATATATTAACTAATATCAAATCATATAAGACCTGGAACTACAATCTATGCAATCATATGATGGATTAGTTCAAAGATAAAAGATTATACCTATGGATCTATCCAAAGGATACAATCCTTTCGTAATTGGAAAAATTACAGAAAAAACGATACGAAAGCAATCATGTAACGTAGATAAGAATAGAAATCATATTTCAACACTCCACATGGACTAATCCATTATCCCAAAAAAATGCTCACTATGTTATTTTTCAAGCTGGATGATCCACTTTCAACTTGGATTGTTATAGTTCTCATCATATTCCTATTATTAAATAACCCAAATTGCAAATATCCTTATCCAGCAAATATGAAAGTAATCTATTTAATATTTTCCTTGTAGATAAATGACAAAGGAAGTTTGATATTGAAAGAGCTTTTCAATTATCGGCCCCCACAAGCATTTTTTAATGTTAAGATTCGATTATCCAACCTCAAATGACATTTTCGCTCCACATGGACTAATCCAATATCCATTCACAACACTCCACATGGACTAATCCATTATCCCTAAAAATGTTCAATATGCTATTTTTCAAAATTGGATGATCCACTTCTTTACTTGGATTATTAATATTGTACTTCTCATAAAAATCCTACCATTGAATAACCCAAATTGGAAACATCTTTATCCAGCCAACGTCGATTAGTGATAACACTATAGTTGGAATTTTTACTTATTTATTTACAAATATTTAACGCTTTTTCGATCTCTAGAGGTAGTTTTCTCATATTTGTGGTGTTAGGGATTAATCATGTCAAATCATCAAAAAGGACAAAGAAACGTGTTACTTGGAACTCAGTCATATTTCCCAAAAAGTTCCATTGACGGATCAAGAAGACAGAAGCTCAAACACTTGAATTTTGCATTTTATCAATATGGACAAATTCTCATCATCAGAAAGATCTCCTTGAAACAAGGTCTTTCCTCTACTGAATTGAGCTGAACTTTGGTCAGATTATATAACTTTAAGTTAGCTTTCAAATGCAAGTGGTTTTTTGAAGTCATTTTCTGTGACCGAGAAGTTACAATCGTTTAAGCGAAGAAATCTCATAATTGAAGCAAGCGGAGCAGTTGGATTGTTGTGACCGGGTGGCGTGATTCGCAGCATCGGTTGAGTGTCCATTTTTTTCCTAGACCGGTCCTAGAGATATTTTGTGTTCAAATATAGATTTTACATCATATCTTTCGGTTCGCTTAACCGATTTCGATTCCGTCAAACCGACATAACCAAACACTAGCATTAAAAATACCTTTTTTAGCCTTTGGAATGGAGAGCACCGCGAATTTGAGAGATAAGATAGACCTAAGAGGCAAAGAACTCGTTTCATACTTATTTCTTCAAGAGATTTGGATTTCAAGAGCTTTTAAGGAGAAGATCTCGCTTTGTCATCGATATTGCTAAGTTTCTAAACATGTTAGCTCTTAATCAATTGGTGTTTTCTACTTATATCTCATGCATATCTACTATTATGATGAGTTTTAAGTTGTTTATTTGTTGGTTTTAGTGGTTTTCAAAAGGGATTCATGGATTGATTGTTAGATTGTTAGATTTGATGATTTTCCTAGGGTCCTTCATCTAGATTGTTATTTGATTATTGTTGCTTGATTGACCAGTTAGCTATTTCCATTTAGGATTGATTTACTCACCGAGAGTGTTATTGAATTGCCTTGAATGATATGGATGGGAAAAACCTGGGTACTCATAGGAGTGATTTTACTGAGTTTTTGTGAACTATAAAATTTGAACTTTGTGCTTATTTATTCACTTGATTACCAAGGAGAGTTGAATAGTTTAGGTTTTTTTAGAATTTAATAATTGATATACAACAGTAGATTAATTATCCTTGCATGATTTGAGTTCTAGGACTTACCTTTTAAATTTATCGGTCTTTTTATCCGCTTGAATCGATCCCTGATAACCTGAGATCTTCCAATGCCTAATGCCTTTCTCAATTGATATTTTGTTATTGATCATCTACTATTTTAGTTTATTTAGTCATTCATTTTGTGCCTCACAATTCCCGCAAACAAAACCTCATAGTTTCGCTTTAGCTTAATTCGACTTTCATAAACTCGTAGTGTGGTTCTTGGTCCTTGAGGATTTGATCCTAAGTACTACCACAACCGTTATGCACTTGCAGCATTGTGCTATTTTTCGGGGTAAAATTTTTTGAGCACATCAATTAGCCCACGTAATATTGTCTTTCCAGACAGATCACACAGGAAATTTGATTTTGAAAGCCCCCCCCCCCCCCAAATATTTGGCCTCCATTGACGTTGCCGCATACGTTTTCGTTCTTCGAATGACATTGTCGGATGGATTTATGCAATTTATTACTATTTTACTTAATTTCACAACACACCATATGGATTACTCCACTATCTCTAAGAATTTTCAGTATGTTATTTTCAAGTTAGATCACCCACTTCTCAACTTGTATTTTTGTACTCCTCATAAAAAGTCTACCATTGAATAACCCAGATTCCACCAAATATTATGTCTTTCGTCCATAAAATATATATCTCATCTAAGTTTTTTTAATATTAAAACTGTCCAAATAAGGTTTTCGACCCGAGATGCTTATACAAAACAACAATCTAACCTCGTTAGTGCACCACCCAAAGATTTACCTTCCATGTTTGTGGTTTCGTGTATCGGTTCAAACTAATCTTATTTTTTGTGTTTGTTGGATTTGTGCACCTTTAAATGATAAAAAATGTGTCTCTTATTTTAAAATTTAAAAGAAAGTTTTTTAAAAAAATATATTGAACAGTAAAAGTAAGAGACCTTGTTGGATTCTTAAAATAATATAAATCTTCGACTAAAAGAATGTACGGTTTCTTTTTAACTAGACGCAATCAAATAGCAAGAAAGACAAACAAGTGACATTTGACAACCTTAAGAGTATATTAGTAATTTTCAAACAAAAAAACACCTTTCTAGAAAGTGTTCTAGAGTGAAATGTAAAAGTTAAAAAATGTCTAAACATGAAAAGAACTGTTTTATTAATCATGTACTAAATGAGTTACAACGTTCAAAAGATTAGCTTGATTAAACATGAGAAATGTGAGGAAAAAACAAAAAGCAAAAAAGTCCAAAGGAAAAAGACAAATGTGTGAAGATGATAAGGAAGAAGAGTACAAGGGAAGATACGAAAGCAAAATGTGAATGAGGTCATCTGACACATGAAACCCATAAATTTATGTACGTATAAAGTAACCGAGTTACGCTAAGTTGGGGAAAACGATAAATAAGATCCTTTTCTCATTTTTATGGACCACCCTATACTATACTTCTAATTTACGTGTATTGCTAGTCATGTACGATTTGATACAAATGTCCATATCTATAATTAAGATTTGAATCAATAACCTCTCGTCTCCGTTTACCAAAAAACGTCTATTTAGATATAAATCAATAAATGTTCATGTCTAAAACCTCCATACGAATTAAAAGACGTACATATAGACATGAATCAATAAACATCCATATCTATAATTAAGAGTTGATCCAAAAAAATTTATCAATAACCTCCCGTGTTGGTTAACTTGTGTCCAACATACAATCCAATGGCTCGGCAATATATTTTGTGCGGGAGAATAGGATTAGGAGATTGTGTAACAACAATGTGGTCTTCTTCAAAGTACATTTCACCCCCAAATTAATAAACTTAAACAAGTTGCCACCTACAAGAATGTGTGTCATGCATAGTGTATTACGGACAATGTGATGGTCGTGTGAAGTCCTTGTTGCACTGAACTTAATATTATTGTAACGCCTCTCCCGGTTCTCCCGTGTGCCCCGTCGGGTAACATCGAACCCGTGAGTCCAGCCTGTCCGACGGCCGGGAGCGCTACTTCGAAGAAGCTTTAAAGTCATGATTTATTGTCTTTGCAATCACCACACGATTCTTTTCCCGTTTTTTGTTCTCACTCGCACGATTCCGGAAACTCACTTCCCGGAAGGTCACTCATACTAGTGCAACTCTAGCACAAACACATTTAACTGTGGAGTTCTCTCAGGATGTGTGACCGGAAAGATATGTGTACTTTAGTGACACAGATAGCCAAATTAATCCTTTTAAACTCCCATCACACACTACTGTGACGCTATAAATCGGGTCTCACAATTATATTAAGAAAAAGTTATGATGTTGAATAAGCAACTGAAATTGAGTGCATGCCACTTGAAGATAGATTTTAATTACTAAAAGTATACATGATAAGAAGATTTAGAGGGTTATCAAAAAAGATTATAATAATAAGATTGTAACATTTGATTCCCAAGATCTCGAGTTACCCAAACTTGATAAGTAAAAATCATCTTTCATAAAATCGACAGTTTTTATTTGAACTGAGCACTTCTACGCAAACCTACTTGAACAAACAAAAAAACAAGTACAAAGAGAGATGAGTAACTTGAGGAAGAGTCACTGAACAAAGGTTTTACTGATCTATGAGATCAATAAAATGATCCAACAACACGACCAAACAATTTTACACCTAAAACACATAACAATTACAATATTTAATAGTGCATAACCAATAAATCACACTAATCATATCATGTATGCACTTCACCAATAAGTTATATATATATATATATATATATATATATATATATTAAACATGCGAGTACATGTGGTTTATTTCTAGACTATGCTAAAAAAGTAAAAAAAAAAGACGTTTAGGGTGAAGATATGGAAAGAGTCCTCACCTTAGCTACTTGAACAAATTCACTGCAGTCCTTTGAAACTCATGTTTCTATTAGTTTAGAGCACCTAATTGACATTCTCTTTAATCAGAATACATATGCACGTGACTTCAACTTCCATGTACAATATTAACCCAAATAACAGCCTTTAGCAGGTCCAAACATGTTTTACCCTAAAATATGACAAATCTGAAAAGCTGATTAGAAACAAATGAATAACTCTTAAATAAAAGTTAACTTCACAATCCAACCATTCATAATGTAGTTCTAGATGTCCGCTAGTCTTCCTTACTCTGATCAGAGACCATTTGCTTGACTAGAACAACTCCACATCCAGATTTGTCACATCCAAAGACTACACTAATATCTTTCACCAAAACTTTTATACTAGAACTCGAAATGAGGATTTGATTGTTGGAGATTATATATAATAGATTTACATACTTCCTAACAAATTTTCAAAAGAAAAATTTCTGTTTTAGTAGACCATTCTCCCTTATACCGACATTGATCATGTAAAACACTTGTATTGCGTAGCCTTATAAAAAGACATTAATAGCATAATAACTAATTGTTGAAAATTGATCTCCACCGTTGATTCTCAATATTGTAGTACAATGAAGTACTCCTACAAGTTGTATTCCGATTAGATCATGTACGAATCTTCCACATTACTTTGAAGCAACAACCAAAACTGTTTTTCGGCTTTTCACATATACATATTATTCTTAAAAAAGAAGCAACGCCTATAACTTTAGATGTATAGCTCCGATTCCGATTTCATATGCTTATATGGAATTTTGGCAATGACATCTATTGAGAAAACCATGGTTTGAGTCCTAATTCATCTAGGCCAACACTGAACACATCAAGAAAAAGCTCATTTCAGATCCATAAGTCCCCAGACCTTACTTAAGCCCTTCAGCCACGTAATATAGTTTTAGAACAAGCAACAAATGTGGAACTTAATGAGCCTAAGCAACAATCAATAACCATGACTTACGTAATATAGAGACGACTTCAGTGATAGTCCACACCCTCCGTAGAGGCTTCCACGACATAAGATAAATGCCATACATGTCGCTAAAGAGATGTCTTACCAATCTATAAGGCTACGGGCCAGCCGATCTACATGCCCATGCTCCCTTCTCACACAAGACTCTGAGTTACGAATGTCTCATCGTACCCTCCATCAAGTTTGAAAAACACGCTTTGACTCCGAGTTACAAACGTCACGTGATACCCTCTACCAACCCGCAATTAAACACTCATGTACGATAGGTATATATATATATATATATACACACACAGCAAATGCAATCATCAGGAAATCAGCATGCAAATCAAATAATGTCTTAAATCATTTAAAAGTCAAATGTTCAATTTCAAACAGTTAAGAAGACATGACCTAATCAAACTCGATCACAAAAGATCATTCTTGTTCCAGTGCTAAATCATGCAAGAAAGACTAAATAAAGAAATTTTGAAGAGTATATGGGTCTAACTCTCACATTTGTCACTTGTTGACGATCTCAAAACTCGTTCTTAATTTTCTTACGCGTGGAAAGATTCGCTGCATCACCACCGAAAACACGTCTCTCCATGTATGTGAATTGAAGACTTGTTTTCTTTGAAATATTAGATAGATACATAGGTCCACAACTTCAATATATAAAATCAACCCAAAAAGACAAATAAAAGATCAAAACACTCTCTACTCCAAGATGAGACAGAACTAGAAAACTGCCAGATTCGCAAACACTTAGAGACGAAAACATAACTTTCAAACTAACCATTAGTGCAAAGATTTGAATGGTCATATTGAAGTCTTATCTGTCTTTTAGACTAAACCACTAACTCTACTTGCATAGTATCATCTCGGTAAAACAAGTATTACTCTTATTTCAAAACTCCAAACAAAAAACCTTTTGGTGTAGAGGATTTATCTATAGACCAAAAACTTATCCATAAAGCCCTATATGATTCACTATTTTGATCCTCGATATGTTACTTTCTCTAAATCGGTTTCAGATTTGTTCGGCAGAAATTCCTCAAGAAAACCAACATAACTTTTAAAATAAAACTCTGATTGCAAAATTGTTTTCTCTAAGATATATATAGAGTCTTTAACTCCCAAAATATGGCGTTGATAAGAATTTATTTTTTATGTTGTTTCTCTCTTGATATTTGATTGGTTGGAATTGTTCTCTCTAAGATAACAATACGATTTATCTCCGGTGTTGAATGCTTGCTCCAACGGGTTCCAAGATGGACAAGGCTTCTCCGAAACCTTCTCTCTGATGTAGTTTAGGGATTGGTCAAAACTCTCCCTATATAGGAGATTAGGATACTCTAGCCCCTTCATTGAGTTGTCCTTAATGAGCTCAAAAGGCTCTTTCTCTTCTTTGGTATTTCTAAAATTCTTTTTGTTAGATTTTAACATTTGCTAAAATTCTCTACCATTAGAAATGAATTTATCTTCGAATTCGTAGGTTAAACCTTCTATTACTAGATTATCAATTGAGCTTCAAAGTGTTCCCCTTTGCGGTAAGATCTTTTTACATGTTCTATGTATGAGAGACATTCTTTCTCCACTGACTTGATTAA
Organism: Anastatica hierochuntica; assembly: GCA_900406275.1. Lineage (NCBI taxonomy): Eukaryota > Viridiplantae > Streptophyta > Magnoliopsida > Brassicales > Brassicaceae > Anastatica > Anastatica hierochuntica. The sequence continues at coordinate 22,006 of OVAN01001297.1, read as the reverse complement.
AGAGAAAATTTGTCTTGCATTCGATTTTCATTATGAGACTTTTTGAGTTTGACCGTCCACTATTATTTACCTTACATGGTTGTCTTGCACCAAAGTTGACATTTTGTCCTTAAACCTCGATTTTCGTGGATGTTCTCTTTCCTTGAGCTTTAAATGCATGAGTCCATCGTACCTTCTGCTTGATTCTATTTGATTGGTATATCAAGTTCCATTAGCAGTCTGTCTCGTTCCCTTGTGGTCCTTCATATCAATTTTCTTTTGCTTTAGAATCTTTTCCTTCATATCCTTTATTTTTATAGTAAACATGTCTTTTATATATATATATATATATATATTGTTATTTCCACTCGTATACGCTGACACAATCTTTGAGTTTGTTAGGATGTTGAAACTCATGGTCTTTATCTAGAGATAATAGTTATGAAATTTTTGGCTCTTCATATCTGGTAATTCAAGGTATAAAGGAATACTTAAGGATTATGGGAGTCTAAGATTAAGTACTCAAATTTCTTACAAGGTTATAAACATGAAAGGTAAATGCAAGTCGACTTTGTAATTCAACGATCCCATAAAAGGAAATGGGTACATGAACATATTTCCTTTGAAATCTAATTGAGGAAATGTACATGGACTTAACCGCGAAGAACGAAATTTTGAGGATTTGTCAGAAATCAGGTGGGGGAGATGTTGACATGCGAATTCGAGGACAAATTCATTTATGGTGGAGGAGAAATGTAATGTCCCGAATTGCTAAACCGAGAACATTTTAATTTAATTGTCCTAAATTTTGCCTTGACCAAAACCATAAAATCCTATTTAAAGTCATTGAATCTAAACCTATATCTTTTGGCCACCAGAATCTTCCACGTTAAAAAATAATAGAGATGTCAAAGAGAGAGCTGGAGAAGAATAAAGCTAATTTGGAGAAGAAGCTATAGTAGCACTCAGAGGCCAACACATACCAATTTCGAGAGAATTCAAAAACGGCCTATCAATTAAGTTTAGATCAATTCCATATTTTCAGAGTAAGTAGAAGATTATTTTCTCTACATCTCAGAGTAAATGGATCTGCACTCTGCCTTTTATTCTAAATGTTATGTGCATTTTCTGAAGGGTATTTTTGGAGAACGCATATGAGACCAACTTGGAGAAGAGCTACAACCCAATAATTAAATTGATGAATCGGGATAGGTCTTTTTGGGTATGTTCTCCATTCTAATATCTATCATGGCCAATAAACTGATCTTTATTTTGAGTTCTCTACTTAAAGTTATGGATGTTTACGTGAGAGATATTGTTGCAGTTCACATCTGCGACCAACTAGGAAGCAAGGAAAGTTTTATCAGTTATATCACATTTGATCAGAATGAAATTAGTGGCCACGACTAATGACTCAAAGGCCTTCATTCTGACCAGAGGGATCGTCCTGTTAAATGTTAGATTTCGGGTTACTTTTTTTTGTTAGGGTCCAGATCTCCAAGAAATCATAATTGATCCAATTTGGTCAGATTACTAGTCGAGTTGGTTAATTAGTTGGATCGGGTTACTGTTTAGATGGTTTATTGATTAGTTGGGTTAGCGAGTCAGATCAAAATAGCTGGTCAGGTTAACTGAGTCTGGTAGGGTCCGATTTGACCATTGACTTGACAATAGATCTCTGATTTGACCGTGAGTCATTGATTGAACATTGAATTTGCCCTTTGAACAATGAGTCTAATTGTTGTCTTTGACCTGCTTGATCGGTTTAGTTTGGTTTGGTTGGTTTTGTTTGGTTAGGCCGGTGCTCCTGGTTTTTGTTTCTAAGCTAAGCCTAAGTGTTAGTTGTAATCCAATTAATTCGCTTTTCAGTTTTGTTCACTCCAAGAATTGATCTAGCTTCAGGAAGTGCAAAACCGTCTCTTTTGTGGCCAAGGTGAGGAGCTACCGTTTGACCCCCTGTACGGTCTTGTCGTAGCTATCAATTATCGTTAGGCTAACACCAAGACATATCTTATTTGTATGATTGAGTCTGATTGGAGTCTTGTTATTTTTTAGTCTGAATAAACCAAAATAAGTTGTTAGATGATTTTACCTGTAGTTGTTTTGTTAGTTGGTTACTATTGGTGTGATATAGTGATGGTTTACACGAGACTTTCTCGAGGGGTGCAGATACCGACTTCAACATTGGGGGGGGGGGTGAAAATACATACTTCAGCATTGGGAGTGCAAATACATACTTTTCCATCCCAGAGTCGTGATTTTGTAGGGTACGATGGTAATTAGAGTGCTTCTATAACCTTGACATATCGATAAAGAATCCACTAGGTGATGCTTATGGTCACTGAAGTCATACTAAGCCTCTTCAAGGGGTGTGGGTGATCATTGAATTTGCATAAGACCACGTTTTTTGTCATGTTTGGGTGCTTTAGATGCCGTGTTTGATGCATGTTTATAGAACAAGTCTGGCGAGTTAATTTGCTAAGACGCGTCTGCAGACTTGCATGTGTAGCAATCCACCCATTTGCTGAATGATTTCCCTGTCACACACCCCCTCTTTTCCCATTTTTCTTTCAGGTGAGACTGACGAGTAGTCGGACGATTTGAATGGCTTCTGGTGTCGTTTTAAGAATAACAGCTTTTGTTTTATTTTTATTTTTATTTATATTATTGTTTTATTTATCATTTCGGTTTAGACTAGATTATTTGGTTATTGAATTTTATGAGGAATTCTGGTGAATAACATGGTTAATAAGAGTTGTGAGTTAATCCTTGTTATATTGAGTTACTTGTGCGGGAATTTAGGGTTCGTAGCACGCTATTCTCGGCTGAGAATGAGACAGGTGTTACACAAACATTGTTTGGTGGGCATTCAAAAAAGATAAATTAGTCTTTGATGTCTCATAGGAAAGTTACAAGTGTTCTAGAGAGAAACCTTTTGAAAGTTATCTTTTTACCTCTAAATTTTTTTGAATGGTACAAGAATATAAAAAGTCAAAATTCTCTTCACTCTAAGATACATTTTGTTGCCTCTTATCTTTTAAGTTGGCTCTGGAGACTATCCGCACCGGACTTTGGATTTTGTTACTCTTTTTATAAATTATAATCAAGGTCTTGAGTGTTTCTCGATTTCTCGGTTATGATTAAATGGGAGGTTTGATATTGGAGAAGCACGATTTGGGTAAGGATGGCTAATGCCCCAGATCTGGCTGACTTTTAGCTTGTTTTTAACTTGGATATATCAGACAAATAAGATAGTTGATGGGGCTTGCTGAAAACACCTCTAATTTTGATGCTCCTTCTTTTGGGTTTCTCATCATGTTTATGATCTTCCTTCTGGTGACTATATGGTCCTCTTTATTCTACTGTTCTTTGACCTTGATTCCAGGATAGAATATTTTGGGCGTTGTTTACGTTTTGAATTTTGGTATCACTTCTTGATCTCTTCACTCTTCGTTTTTCTAAATTTTAATTGGATCACATCTTTTTTTAATTTGAATCTCTTTAGTTGATGAGTCGATTCTGTGAATTATAGCCTCAAGAATAAATAGTAGATTTGGTTTAGGTCAAATTAGTTGTTATGCTCATCAAATTGGCCATCTGTTATTTTTGTCTGGACACAACCTAATCGGCAACTAGGATAATGGATTCGTTAGGCAACTCTAAAGAAGAGAAAGTTTACTTAACTTCTAAATTCTACTCACATCATCAAAGGACAAAATTAATAGAAGCCTCGATTGCATTTTAATCGATCTCCGGTGACATCTTTTCGTTTCCTTTCTTTAAAAAAGCTGATGTTTTTATTGGATACGTTGTAATACTAAAACCAATGATCTGTATTTTATTTATTTATTTATTCGTTTTAATGTCTTGGTTTTTCATTTATTTGGGATTTTAAATATAAAATTTCATGTTAGTTTAGTTGGTATTTGCGAGTTTCTTCTTTGGTATAACCCAACTTATGAATAATTTTATGGGTATAAATTTTAAATTTATCTTCTAAAATAAAACTTTTATGATAAAAAGGTTATATGAAAAGTTGTTGAAGCTTTGAAGGCTTTTACATGAAAAATAAATTGTCCTATGAAAATACAATATCTTCTCTTGGAAATCACTACAGGGAGCTTGGCAATGACATCTTCACTTACAAGCATGGGAGTACAATATGATACAATGTGGTACCGCTGAAGAGATACAATGTGGTACGCGAGTCGATTATTCAGATCTAGGAATTTGCTAGGAATATGAAAAGGCTGGAGGATTTGCCAACAACATCATTATTTACGAATATGGATTATCTCTTTTGGCGAAAACCTATGAAGGATCAAGGTAGAGGATGTAAACTCTACCCTGGATATTAAGGTTAATTTGGAAAGCACGCAATCAGAAGTTATTCCAAGGTGTACAATTAGAAGTTATTGATATCCGAAAGGATGAAGAGACTAATTATGTAGCTCGGATAAAAGCGCAAAGTGTACTAATTCCGGTCGAAGAACTAAATTTTGTTGAAGGTACACAGTCAACTGGCTTGTTATGTCGGGTAAATGGTTCTTGGAAATAGATCTATCTCACCTATGGACTTGGCTAGATATGTCAAAATAAGGATATTAATATTATATCAGTTGGGGAAAAATGTCTTCGAATGAGCCTCTCACCTCTGCACTCATATATGGAAGCTCCATTGTGGACAATGACAGAAATTCATTCTAGAAATATAGATTGTCATATGTTTGAGATAGATTGTATTGAATTTCTTAAGATTCTTTAGAGTCTAGAAGACTGACTTGCCATCAATACACTCATACAAAATTTTCATATGCTTCGTGGTTTATTCCCATGATTTTTCTCTGCACACTATCTCATACACGGCGAATACACAAGCAGAGTGTCTGGCTTGAGGATCATGTACTATTTTTTATGATTTCATTTTTCTAGATTCCTCTCCTCCGAACTAGGTTACTCGTTACCGAGTGACTTTCTCATTATTGTGTAGTTGTTAAAAATTGTTGGTAAATTAATGTCAAATTTATCTGCTTTTCAATTAATTCATATAGGACGTTGAGGATAGAGAAAAAAATTAAGAGAACAATCGACTACGAAACTAAGTGATTAATTTATTAGATCTCTCGATTTTGATGTTTGTGGGTATCTCCAAACCAAATCCAATTTGCTCCAATTCTATTCCATTTCCAACTTTAAAATATAGCAAAAAATTAAGATTACTCCATTTACTTTTGATATATGCATTATTTTACATGTATTTAAACACATATTTTATCATGCTTGACAAGTTTCATACGTATTAGTATCTAATCTTGTCATATTTTCATTAGTTGTTATTCATTAGTGTTTTAGATATCTTCGTATATGATTATGTCTTTCGCAATATATTTTTTATGTTTTAGGTGTCCCCTCTAGGTGCTAATGGAGTATAGAGCTAAGGAATAAATTTGGGGCTAATTTGATATAATTGAAAGGAATTAAAGTGAAAAGTTAACTCCAACAGCTTAAATTTCATTCCGAGATACGATTCAAAAGTTATGGAGGAAATACCGAAGACTTATATGCTGTCAAAAACCCGGCGAACCGCACCACTGGACTGTGCCGTCCGCCGGTCGAGTCAAGGGAAAATTGAGCAACCCGACAGAAGACATCATTAGACCACGCCTCCTGGCACAGTTTGCCGCCTTTTATGTTCCTACCAAACTATCCATGATTTGACCTAGTTTGTCCCGGGTCGACCCGATTTGAACCTTTAGCCTATAAATACACTTCTAAACATGTTTTTAACCTAACTTTGATTTCTTTTGAGCCCATTTTAGCTAAGATTAAATCTTTACATTGAATCTTTGTAATCCTTTAAGAAAGTTTGAATTTTTCGTATCTTATCTCTTTCTTGATGATGATTATTGTTGATTCTACCATTTTTATCTGTTTCTTAGCTATGTGTGAGTAGATCGTAGTTGTGGATTATGGGTTAGTAAATTTAGAGATGATTAAGTGTTGGTAAATGGTGTTTGATGCTTGATCTTTATTGCTTCACATGTTTAGAGGTTGTTTAATGCTATATTAGGCTTGGGAAAGTTGAATCTAGACTTTAGGTTTTTCACACCAGAAAGGTGTTCGATGAAATTCCTGAGAAAATTTTAAACATGATTTTCATTCTCAACCTATGAAAATAGTTGATTGAGATTATTCGTTGGCTTAATTATGCTTAATGATTACTAGTTACTCAATTATAATGGGAAGATTTTTATGATTAAGTGATTAGTAAATGAATTAGTCTCATGGAAATGAGTTAGTTGATTTTGATCTCGTTGGCTTAATTATGCTTAGTGATTACTAGTTGCTTAATTATAATGTATATGATTAAGTGATTAGTAAATGAATTAGTCTCATGGAAATGAGTTAGTTGATTTTGATAAATTCTTTCCATTAAATGGTTCTTATTGCTTGATCAAGTATAATTGATTATCGCTTGATCTCCTTATTTCAAATATCTAACCTATACTCCACATCGCTTTATCTTCATTTACAGACTTCACCTTTTGTCTTGATTATTTCTTTGTTTGCTCTTCTTCCTTGTTTTCATCTAGTTTACCTTTCTTATATTGTCATAGTATGTAGATCGAATCAACTGCTACCCTATATATTTGGTTTAGCTTAACTAAAGTTTCTATAGAGCTTAATGTGTCGTTCTTTGCTCCTTGTGGTTCGACCCCTTTCTATGAAACAAGAGACTATATGTGCTCTTGCGGTTTAGTTCAGCTTTCAATCCGGATAAAGAACTAAAAAATTCTCTCATCAATTTTTATTCATCACTCTAATAACACCAATAACTTACCTCTTTTCCTATAGATTTTAGTATATTTTCTTAGTGTTTTAAGCAACTTTATGCATGAAAGCTAGTTTTTTTTGTATTTGTAGTTTTTCTAGTCAAACTATGCATTTTGGAGCTATATCGAGCTAATTGGAGTAAAAACTAATTTTTGGACCGTTTCCGGGAACCAAAAAGGTCATCTAATATGTAGGATTTTACAAAGTTTGATTTTGATGAAATTAAGACAGGAGCTAGAGAATTGAGATAACTTTCATATGGAAGTGGTTTGACATGATTTAGAGTGGAGAATCAAGAGATATACGAAATATACTAAAGATTGGTCCTTCTGGCTCACGAATGAACGATGCGTAGGAAGGCCAAAACTAAAATACTACGACTTTGGTTCCAATCAAGACTTTAACACGATCAAACTGGATGTCTTACAAGCCTTTACGAGCCCAATAACTCAAGTCAAAGCTCTTCTACAAGAAGCCCAAAGTGAAATGTCATAAATGCCTGATTTTAACCTAATTGACTTAAGTTGGAAAAATCCTATTTATACTTGTTTTTAGCCTTTTAGGGTATATTTGGTGAGCAATTTTTTGAGGCAATGAAAGTGGATCGATCTAGAATCGTAAACAATCAATCATATACACTTGAGTTAATGCCCACTTGTCTTCTACAAGGAATGTACGAATGTCGAGTCCCTTGGTTGTTATTAATATAGAATCCCGAACCTCAAAAATGAAAACTATGTACAACTCGATTGTGTTTTATACCTATGCTAAAAAAGTACCCGAAAGCCGAACCCATTGCGTGTAATTTACGTGTCTCTACGATTCCTATTTGTCTAACATTTATCTTTCATTGATCTTTCTTTACTTTTTGTTTTTCTTTGTTCTTTATTTCAATTAAAACCAGAAACCAAACTTTCTTTGCTTCTTCCTAACTAGCTCAAAAGTATATAGATCCTTAGTGCACTACTTGTCCTTGTGGGATCGATACCTGAAGTATTACAACTACGTTGTGCATTTGTAGTTGTAGTGTCGTTTTTGGGTGAAACTTGACACACATCAAGCTTTCTGGCGCAGTTTTCAGGGTCTTGTTAGTTGCCTAAGTAATCTAGGATTAATTAGGAAATTTTCCTGTTCTTTGCTTTTTCCTTTTAGCTCTAGTATTTTTAGTTTTCTGATTTTTCATTTTTTTATTCTCCTTTACTATTCACTTTTTCCTTTTGTGTCTCTTGATTTGTAGGAAATACAATGAGGAATCTTAATTTCCTAACTAAGGAAGCCATGTTTGATAGGAGAAACAGGCATCAAAATCATCAACAATAGAAAATTCAAAGAGAAGAAGAGTCGTGTTTTCAAAGAAATCAATCATGGCTTCATTCGGAGGAAGATATTTGTCAAACGCAACAAGAATATGGTCGAATGCTTGGATTCAGTAGTCAACCTACAATTGTAGAGCTTTTCCAAGTCCTTTGATACTGGAAAATTATCATCATCATTATCCACACTAAAAAGCATGGGCACAACCTCAAGAGAACCAAAGGAACTTATATAACCAAGGGTTCCCGCGATTTTCAACTCATAAGCTTATTCGTCAAAACCACTTTCTCACGCCTTACCAGTCACGAACAGACCCTTCTCAAGCCTATAATCATGTGCCTAAGGAGTCTCTCAAGTTTACAATTGAAGAATTAGTGATACAACTCTTTAAAGATCAAAGAGAAGCGAAGGAAACATTCAAAATCAAGCTCGATAGCATGCACTTTAACCTAAGTAAGAAGTTTGGAGAGCTTAAAGCTAAACTCCAGACCATTGAAGACTCCCTAATAGAAGTAGAAGAGACCATTAAGAAAATATCGTCAGCCCATTCCGCAGATGATCTTCAAATCGAAGAAACAAAACATACTGAAGAAAATCGATATGTAGCATCAAAAGAAAGAATACATATGCATCAAAGAAAGCACGTGGAAAATTTGAAGGGGATTTATTCTAATGACATTGTGAACTTTGATCTCAAAGTCAAAAGGATTCACAATGACCTTCTTATGAAGAACAAGAAGCTAGAAGGCAAAATTGGCGATTTTGCCATAATAACCAATGAGATCAACACTCAACGGGGAGATATCAAGAACTTCATCACACTGCTGATGGAAAAGATGGACCATGATCCTCATGAACTTCGAACTTAGGAGCTAAGTTTGATGGTTTTCACATTCACCTTGAAGATATGAAGAAAAACGTGTGGAGAAGACACTAGTTCTTACACACTTTGAAGATGTATCTCAGTACAACAAGGAAATCATCTATCCATGATGCTTCAAGGGTTAGCCAGCCATGCTTTATCCCGGCGAATAGTGTATTACATGCCTTGGATAATAATCCAAACGATCCAAGTTACATAATCGAGTTTAGAAACTCAGTTTGCTCACAAGCAAGAAGAAATTTTCAGAACTGAAATTGAAGTCTTGGAAACTATAGGACCTAATAAGAATGAGTCTAAATGGAGTATGAAGCTCATTAATATCATCAAGAAGTCATTATATTATGCAGCACATCCTTAATCCCGTCCAAGACAATTTTCAGGGTCCAATACCAATTCCATGGAATGAACCGGAGAGCGAAGTTCTGAAACCCATTGAGATCTTTGTTGAGTCATTGGAAACCGAAAGCGAGGGTGTGACAAAACCCTTATTAGGGCAAGCTAAATACCTTAAACAAGTGTTTTATGGGAGGCAACCCATATGTTCCTTCACTTTTGGTTTTATTTTCATTCTTTTGATTTTAGGATTAGATATTAGGATTAATTGGTGTTATATTAGGTTTTATTTGATTTTTTAAATGAATTTTCATAGTTTATATGTTTTTTTATAGGAACACGCTTTGGAACCAGAAAATTGGACCAGAGTGTGTTCCATTGGTCTAAATGGAACAATTTTGAGCCTATGAATGTATTTGATGAGAATGCTCAAGCGTAATAGTCCGAGCATGTTTGGATCATCACGACCAGCTCACCGAACCAAGGAAGTATCCCATTGGTCTGTGCCAAAAAGGTAGGCATGACCGATGGTAATGACAAGCAACCTCAAAGCATCCAAGGCATCTGAAGCTCCCACCGACCGCAATACTTATTTTGGCAAAAACCGATGTCGAAGTTCAAGCCAACCGGTGGGATTTTCCTCTGCTCCATGCCTCACCAACACATCCCTACCGATCCTTGGAGTGATTCCCACCAGCCTCTTGTCTATTTACCACCCTCCACGGTGAAACCCACCAAATGGCAAACCCGACCACGCCACACTCCTTTCTTCCCCAACTGGTGCCATCCACTCCACCAACTGTCACTAGACCTCCCAGGCCTCAATCCCACCAGCCATTACCCACATACCACAGACAGCCATCCCATCCCTCAATTTCTTCATAAACTAGCAACCAAATCACATCATATGCATCATTCTATGGTGATTTTCATGGTTGTGATGTTCTGGATGCAAGCACACACTTGGAGCTATAAGGATTTACAAACTGAGCTAATTTTTGCAACTGAGCCAAACCATATCTGCCAAGTAAAGAATTAACCAAAAATTTTCCAGTACTTAATGCAGATCATAAATAGCAATTTGAGATACCAAACCATCTTTGAAGACATTAACACTCAAAGGCGAGGCTACAAAGACGATATTACAAGAAATTAGACCCTAAAGGAATTTTGAGAAGGACTATTAGTTTCAATCAAAGCCAAGCTTCTTTGTAACCAAAACAAGAAGTATTTTGATGCTACAAAAGATCTGATCAAGGTAAAGCCACACTTCACACACATTCAGAGGCTCAAAATGTGATTAATGGACGAGGGATGCAACCAAAGCATCTAAGGAGTAATCTAAGCCAAATGGACTATTACGCCTGAGCATTCTCATCAAATACATTCAGAAAACGTAAGAAATTGGCTGGAAGAGACGATTGCACGACTTTAGCTCAACAAAGACATAAAACCAACGAATTCGGTTTATTCCTAACTCGTATCTAGGATTTGAACCAAGTCTTACCACTGAAGATGCCTAGATAAATTGGAAAATTGTAAAGAATCGTCTGAACAGTTTATGAAGCACAAACATTTCATCTCGGAGACCTCGATTAAGCAAAAAACAAAAACCAAAGCAAAATCAAGCTCTGTCAAGCGAATCAAGCTGTCAAATTGAAGATTCACCATTAACTAGCATATGAAGAAGGAATTTCTCAAGAAATATCAGCCCCGGAGCGGTCAGAATCACAAACAGTCCGGTTTCTCACTAAAACGAGCCGAACCGAACTTTCAGGAGACCAAACTCGGCCAAATTGTATAAGGTACGAGCTCTAGAAATCAATACTTCATTTATATATATAAAATATGCTATTTACAGTTAGCTTCAGTTTGGTCGACGCAATCTTCCCGGATTCCAAAAACGGACCATTGAGCATCATTGCGGTTTACCGAAACATCAAATATGGACGTTCAATTCTTCGAACATTTCGACCATTAGCTAAGGGATTCCTATTCTGTATCTTTAACATTAGTTTTCAATACCTTCCTAACTCGATTTTACACATGTACGGTGTAAGTTAAGTACGGGGGAAATTTTATTGTTACTAATGCTTCTTTTTCTTTGTTTTTTGATTTTTTTCTTTCTTTATGAGTCTCGTTAAAAAATTTTCAAATCAAAACATTTTTTATTAAGTCAAAGTCATTCCGGAAAGAGGCTTGACAATGAAATAACCACATGACTAATGATTAGTGTCCTTAGTGTCAGTGTTTGACTGCAGTTTTACCGAACGGAAAAGCCCAGATGGATCAGCTAACCAAGACACCATATCACTTGATATCCGGGTAATCCCTAGCTACTCAAGCATTTCATGAACTTAATTTTCTATTCTTGGGACTTGGTATACATTGAATCATACTACTCTTTGGACCTGACAAAATTAAGTCTACGGTTCCCCTCTTTTCCGTTTAATAAAAATCTTCAAAAAAGATGATTGTTCTTGATATGAATTTCGGATATTAGGCTATGAAGTGTGTAAAAAGGAGTCACTTTCGATTGAAACACCAAATCGATAAATATGAATGTGCTTAAAAGAAAAATAAAGAGCCGACAAAAAAAACGATACCTAGAAAAGTAAGGAAAAATCGGCCTCTAAAAAACATTTAAAAGGGAATAAGAAAGAGGAAAGAAATCCATTTTGGGTTAAAATTGTTTGGGATCTCGTTTGAGTTAAGTCTATATGTTTTTGTCTGATACTCCCTCGAAGAGATCACATGTTGTAGATTTTAGAGAGTAGTGACAGAGATATTGGATCCCTCTTGTTGATTGTGGCTAGAATCGGGGATACTACTAAAACATGTGATGAATAACGAGGGTTCTACCTAAATGTCAACGCATGTGTTATTGGATTTCATTAGTCTAAGTCGCCAATAAGTTCAGTAAGTTCAGATAAGCTTTCATATTTTCAAAACCTCTTCTTTGTTCTTTGTTTTCTTAGCTTAGGACGAGCTAGAAGCTAAGCGCGGAGGAATTGATAACCCCAATATTTTACCTCTTTTCCTATAGATTTTAGTACATTTTCTTAGTGTTTTTAAGAAAATTTATGCATGAAACGGTCTTTTCCCTGTATTTGTAGTGTATTGAGTTATTTTAAGTCAACCTATGCATTTTGGGGCAATATGGAGCTAATTGGAGTAAAAACTAGTTTCTGGACAGTTTCCGAGTATCAGAAAGGTCATCCAAGATTAAGGATTTCCCTCTGTTTTATTTTGATGAAATTTAGAGAGGATCTAGAGAATTGAGTTAACTTTTATATGGAAGTAGTTTTACATGATTCGGAGTGGAGAATAAAGAGTTATACAAAATATACTGAAGAGTTGTCCTGCTTGCTCACGAATGAAGGATGCGCAGAAAGGCCAAAACTAAAGGACTACGACTTTGGTTTTAATCAAGATTTTAACAAGAAAAAGTGGATATCTTACAAATCTTACGAATCCCAAGAACTCAAGTCATAAACCTTCTACAAGAAGCTCAAAGTGAAATGCCCTAAATGTCTGATTTTAATCTAATTGACTCAAGTTAGGCAAAGCCTATTTATACTTGTGTTTATCCTTTCATTTCGGAAACCTACATTTTTAGGGTAGATAAATAGCTTAAGGAGGCAGGGACGAATCCTTTGGGGTTGTGTCCTTCCCATCTCAAAGACTTCTCACTTCTTCCATCGTTTCATCAATAAAACTCGGTTTTCTTGTTCCCTCTATTTTTGATTGATTTAATACTTTCTATTTTTTTTATGTGTGATTTACATGTTTAATCTACGGTAGTTTTCTAGTTAGAAAGCAAGTACCAATAGTGTCGTGATCATGTTTGCCTAGGAATTCATATCTATTAGGGTTTATAATTAACGTTATCACCTTGCTGGTGTTCAATGTTATTTGCTTTTTAGCTAATTTGTGAATAGAACTAAAGTTTTTATGCTTTCCAAAACTGTGTTATGCTGTTGAAACTAGTATTTGGTATGAAATTCTGTTTAGACAACGAAAGTGTATCGATATAGAATTGTGGACAATTAATCATATACACTTGAGTTAGTACATACTTGTCTTCTGCGAGGACCGTGCGAAAGTCGATTCTCTTGGTTGTAATTAGTATAGAACCATGAACCTCGAAACTGGAGAGGATTTACAACTGGATTGTGTTCTATACTATGCTAAAAAGTACTCGAAAGTCGAACTCATTGAATGCTAGTGTATGTTGCTCAACGATTCCTATTTGTCTAATGTTTATCTTTCATTGATCTTTTTTTTGCTTTTCTGTTTTACTTTGTTTCTTTGTTTCATTTCAAAGCAGAAACCTAACTTTCTTTATTTCTCCCTAGCTAGTTCGGAAGTCTGTAGATCCTTAATGCACTACTTGTCCTTATGGGACCAATACCTGAAGTACTACAACTACGTTGTGAACTTGCAGTTGTAGTGTCGTTTTTAGGAGAAACTTGACACACAACACACTCCTTTTTAGAGTAACCTTTTTGAAGTTGTTCCATTTTGGAATTACACTATTTTGAAGTAAAAAATGGAATAATACATCGAAGATGTTCTAAACTCTGTCTTTCAAACACAAGATATAAAAGTTTTGTATATAAAAACTTACATGGTTGTGTGTGTTGTCTTTTGAAAACTTTGAAAGCTATTGTTATATTTACATATAGCTTCACTGAACCTTAAACACACGATAATATGCAACTAATCCTTTTGTCTTGTTGATTAAAGAAATGCAATTTCTAGTTGACTTATAATATCTTCAATGGCTGGAAATATTAGAGCATCGTCAGTGGTATCTCATTAAGTATCTCAACAATAAAAAATGATAAGTGATAAAAGAAAAAGGGAATAAAAAAGAATCTTTCAAAGTCTCTTTTTGGTCGTCAATACATATTTATTAAGATTCCGGACCGTCATTCTTTTCTAACGGGAATGAGGCAACCGTGGTTTTACATGGGTAGCAATTAAATTTTTTAACCTTGCTGTTTTAGCAAGATTATCCGCAATAACATTCAAGTTTCTAGAAATATAAAAAATATAGGACGAAGGGAAAATACTTATTAAATATTTGAAAAGTTCAAGTTTTGACGCGAATATTGGTCATTCCTCTGGGTTAGACACCATCGAGATCAGCTACTAACAATCTGTTGCAAAGACAGTCTCCACCGTAGAGGATGCGATCATACACTCCATAGCCCGCTGATATGTACATACTTTCATGCATATTTAGGTGCATTTTAGCTATGTTGTATTCACTTTTAGGTTGTAAATATTGCATCATAGCCTTACAATTCGTCTAGTATGAGTTTAGAGTCTACTTTTACGATTTGTTGCACATGCATATCTGTTTTTACATTTGTAGGTACAACTTTTGGAGTAGCTCAATGGAGGCTAAAGAGATGGATTCAAGGTGGTTTTGAAGTCAAGAAATCATGATAAATAGGAGCTAAATGTATGGGGAAAAGGTGGAAGGAAAGGAGCCATCAAAGGAGCAAAGAAGAAGCAAAAACTGCCCAACGCATGTGACTATCGGTCTTAGGGACCGACAGTGGCATGTACAAGACCGATAGCCATATGCATTGAGCAGTTTAATGTCACATTGATAGTGTGTCAAGTTTCACCCAAAAAGACACTACTGCTGTAAGTGCACAACGTAGATGCAATACTTCAGGTTATTGATCCCAAGAGGACCAAGATCTTACACTATGAATTTCAAGTTTAATTTAAGCTAAAATAGAAAATAAAAGAGTTGTTTGGTGAGTTTAAAAGTAAAATACAACAACTTAAAATGATTAAAAGGATGTAAATCAATTGGAAAAAGCGTTAGGTACATAGGACATTCGCAGAGAATCATGCATCATAAAGAAAACCAATTTGTTTAGGGATTAGAACTAAGAAACGTCTAGAACTCGAAAACACTAATTTAGATCCTCTCCACTTTCGGGGTTTGGGATTCTATACTAAATATCAAAGAACCTAGATTTTTGAATGGTATTAAAATAAATAGCATGCATTAAATAGACACAATTTTCGATAAGTTGACTGAGCCAAAGCGATCTACTTTCGAAGCCTCCTCAAACTCAGCTTGTCAAAGATTTGGTTCATGTGATTTAGCAAGCTTTTATAATGAAAATCTACCTATGAATCGACTATTAGATGTGCAAATAGAGTAATCATGCATAAAGATCAATCGAGACAAAGACTATATGAATTCTTAATCAAATACTAGCATCTCATGAATACATGACCTCTTTGAGAAGTCTACAAACCTAACTAATGAACTGCTCAGACATGGAGCATGAAAAACAGCTAGTAATCAATGAGAAAAACATCATTAAATAGATCAAGAGTAAAGAAATCTTCTCTATGACAAAGTATGGAATGGATCGCTCCAAAGGACACTTCGAAACAGGAAGAACAAATAAAAGAATCTCTCAAAGCTTTTGACGACTTGTGACTCTATGTACATACCGAACCGCTGGATGTCCAATCTTGGCCTCTTTCGAATGCTCGGGCCTAAGTGTCTCATGAGCAAATTTATCCCAAATGGTGTAGGTTGTATGATCTAAGCTAAATTTGGCTTCATTTAAACATTCCAAGTGCAAAATCTCATATAACTCACCAATAGTCAAAGAGTAAGGGGTACCTATAGCCTAGAAAGTGAGAACTCCATCTTCAGCCTTAGCTCATTTTTCCTTGGGATATGAGAGCTCAACAGTGCGAAGGAACTCCTTGATAAACTCCTCATAGACCAGGAAAGAAATCTCTGCAAAAGCTCTCAACTTCAAAGCATCTAAGAACCAAGACATCTCTTGTCAATCCTAAAGAATCAAGTGTTGGCAAGTGAATCTTCAATGGAGTTTGAACCTTTATCGTTGAAAGGGCTGCCCCATAATCGAAATTTGGATCCAACTTTGGTCCAACAACTCTTCTTCTTGCTTCCGAAGGTGTCAAAA
The DNA here is from genome assembly GCA_900406275.1 of Anastatica hierochuntica. NCBI lineage: Eukaryota > Viridiplantae > Streptophyta > Magnoliopsida > Brassicales > Brassicaceae > Anastatica > Anastatica hierochuntica. The sequence continues at coordinate 5,686 of OVAN01001297.1, read as the reverse complement.
CCGTGAGCTTAAGTCCTTTAGCTCTTGACTTTCTTTGCTTCTTCGGTGGTGGAGACTTTGGCACATCATTTATGATTTGAGAAACCAGAACAAAAACAATCTCTTCTCCATTCTCATTCTATTCATCACTCAAAGTAGCTTCACTCTCACTAGTTATATCCTTTCCATGCTTCTTTGTTACCTTCTTAATAGATACTTTCAACTTCTTGGATTTTCCGGGTTTAGAAGGATTGTTTGGCTCTTGAATCTTTAAAGCTCGTTCCTTTCGGATAGTTATCGTTGTTGATTTCCTTACATTCTCCTCATTGTAACATAACCAAAAATTTCAATTTTGAGGTAAAATGATGCAAAATAACTACCATATCCTAGTTATACATAAAGAAATGACTTTAAAACAAGCAAATTTAAGTACTAGTTTTTGGATTTTTATTGCTGCTAAAATTCAAAAATTTGAAATTTCAAAATCTAGTGAAAACAAGCTATTTAACATGTTCTAAGTGTAATCTATGAACCCAACAAGCTTTTCTAAAGGAAATCTCTAAGAATCAAGCTAAGAGAAGCCTAAGTCTAACAAATTTATAAAATTTGAAAACTTGTAACTTTAAGAGTAAGAGAGTTTAAGAACATTCTTTGATGCTTGAAAGATGAAAGGAATGAGATTCTTCAATGGAATTCAATTCAATTTTAGTAAAAGAACAAAAAATTTAAGGTTTTGAGGTTTTGTTCTTCAGAGTTCTAAAACTTGTTAAAGAGAAAGAGATGAAATTTTAAGAGTTTTAGATCCAAAACTCTTAAAGTGAAAACCAAAACCTTGTTTTTTCCTTCCTTTTTTCGAAATTGGTTTAGTATTTTAGGGAAAATTGGTTTATTTTTGTAAAAATTGGGTTTTGGACACAAAAAATTTAAAAATGCAACCACTTACCTCTAGGACCAGTCGAGGGCCACGTTTTGGCATGGACCAGCCCGTGGAAATCACGCCGACCGGTTGGGAAACATCACGTACGGACCATTTGCCCATGTGATCGGCCGCGAGGTTTAGGTTTGCAAAGACTGGTCGTGGGAATCATGCCGACCGGTCGTGGAACTCATGTAGAGGCAAGCGGTTGAGGCACAAGCCCCTAGACATTGGTCGCGTGTCCTGACATCGATCGCGTGTCCTGACACGGCGTACTCCGGTCCTGGAGCCTTCAGCGGCCGGTCGGGGCGTGTTCTCGACCGTATTGTGTTTTCCTTGGTCGTTTCACGTTCTGATCGATCGTTTTGAATTCCGAATGGTCGATTAGTGTTCTAGGATGTTCTTTTTGGTGCCAAAAAATTTTTAAACATTTTTGACGCATGGTTTTCCCGAAAGGATTGAAAACACAGACATTTAGACGATCTTGAGTTCTTGAAACAACTTTTTGGCCGGATTAAAAACTTTTTTGGATAGATGGTCATTGTTGCTTGAATCTTTAAGGTTACATGATGAATTTTTAGTATGCCAACCTTAATTTTATTGATGTGTCAGTACTTTAGTAGGTTTTTACTACGATTTTCACACGAGATCTAAGGTTTTTAGTATGTATTCGGATTGTTTTGGCGCGGATTTATGTTCTTTGTTTTTTTACAGGATTTGAGCTTGAATGTGTGAAAAGAATGCGTTTTGGATGGATTTCAAGTGTTAAAAGAAGTGTTCGTGCAAAGCTGAAAAATACCCAGGAATTTGGACACAGATCGATCGATCCTTGGCCTTGGATCGATCGATCCCTGTCCTGATCTGCGGACCGATTTTACGAAGAACAAGACCGAACTTATTTCAAACCGGATTACAACAAAAAGACCTAAGCTCGTGTTTTCCTTTTAAGAATGCACTTTTAGAGAGTTTTAGAGAGCCTAGAGAGATTTGTAACCTAGGGAGAAGAAGCATCCCAGTACTTCGATTCGAGAATTTTTCAGAACCCTTTTACTTTTGTTTTTGCTTAAGACAATCATGTCTCTCTTGAATTTGATTTGTGTTTTTGCTACTTCCATGAGTGAGTAGTCTGTTCATTGGGTTTAGGGATTCTCACATAGGGATTCATTAGTTGCTGATATAGAATCTCATGATTAGGGATATGATCTAACGGATCTTCGTCTATGATTGTTCGTAATGCATGAAACTGAATTGATCACTTAGTTTCTTAAATTAGATAATTTAACTGATGGAAAGTGAATGTTTAAATACCTGAAAGTATCCTAGATGAACAATTCTTCTTAAGCCAACGGAAGTTGATGTTTAAGTGAATTGTGAACCTATCAAATATGTTTGTAATGCATGATTAGAAATCGAGGGTCAACAGAAGTTAGTCTCGAGATTTCTAATGCATAGAGAGCTTTTCGTACGGAAGTAGATCAGTTTTAGAGTAGAATTTGAGTTCAAGACGGTTCTTAACCTTCTCCCTAGTCTATAATATGAATCAAGAATGAATTATTTCCCTGAGAATACCCGATGTCCAACACTTCTTTGATTGTTTTACAACCTCATTTTTTGCTGCATGCGTTTTTGTGCTCTCTTGATTTTGATATTTGCATCATTCTTAAAGACATCTTTTTAGCCTTAGCCCGAACCACTACAATGTACATCTATGCGCTTGCATTGTTATCTCGGGCGAAAACCTGAGCTATCAAGTTTTATGGCGCCGTTGTTGGGGACCAACAGGGAGTCTTAGAACTTAGGATCATTGCGTGCCTAAGGCATTTTTCTTTATTTTGTTTAATCTCTTCTTTTTCTTTTATTTTATGCTTTCAGGTGCATGAACAGGCCTCATACTATAAGCCAAGGGATCGAAAATCTTGCTGAATTCGAACCTGAACCTTCGCGTCTAGAGAGACAGAAGAATAGAGAGAAGTTTCTGGAGGTTATTGAAAAATTTCATTTCAAGACGGTTCTTAACCTTTTTCCTAGTCTATAATTTGAATCAACGATGAATTGTTTCCCTGAGAATACTCGATGCCCAACACTTCTTTGATTGTTTTACAACCTCGTCGTTTGTTGCCTGCTTTTCTTTGCTTTCTTTATTTCGATATATGCATCATCTCTAAAGACATCTTTTTAGCCTTAGCCCGTTGTGTGATCTGATATTTTTTCGTGCTACCTTTGGTCTCTGTGGATTCGATCTCGAACCACTACAACGTACATCTGTGTGCTTGCAGTGTTATTCTTGCAGTGTTATCCTGATCTATCAAGTTTGAGTTCGCTGCAGTCATGGGTGATAACATCGGTGACAATATTCAAGTTCATTATAATCCTCTCCTTCCTGGAGCTTTTTCAGGAGCTAACCCACCTACTGGAGCTGGTGCTAATGCTGGTGCTCAGCAAACTGGCCAGCAGAATGTTGCAGCTGAGGGGCAACAAGGTGCAAATCAACCTCGACAGAGGATGACTCTGGCGCAATATAACACTCCGGGGGCCTTCTATGTGAATCGTGATGGGATTCGTCCGCCTCCCATTGCGAGAAGAGATTTTGAGATCAAGACTAGTCTCATTAACGTGGTGCAGCAGAAGCAGTATCATGGGTTGCCATCACAGAACCCAATGCACCATCTGGATAGGTTTGAAGCCATCTGCAATACTATTCAGCATAATAGAGTACCTGCTGATGCTTTGAAATGTAAGTTGTTCACTTTCTCTCTGAATGACAAAGCTAAAAAATGGTACTATAGCCTATAGCCTGATTGTCTGAGGACATGGGATGAGATCAAGGCTGCCTTCCTTGGGTATTTCTTCACGAAATCGCGGTCTATGTCTGTGAGAAACAAGATTGCAGGATTTCGCCAATTGAATGTTGAGAGTTTTCATGCGTCTTGGGAGAGATTCAGAGAGTATCTTAATGATTGTCCTCATCATGGGTTCACAGATTGGAATCTCCTCAACATTTTCTACAATGGAGTTGAGGAGAAATATCAGAACGCTATGGACACTGCTAGCAATGGTGATTTTAGTACCAAGAATCTGCGGGAAGTTTATCAGTTGGTGAATAACATGGCAAACAGTCAGGCTAATCGCAGATCAGACTATGAGTGTGGTAAAGGTGTTGTCTCATCAAACGCAAAGAGAATTGATGATCTGCAGTCAAAGGTCGATGAGCTAATGAGGAGAGATCATCAGAGTGTTAACTTTGTTGGTGAGCAGAACGAAGCACCTGTGCTTCAAGAGCAGAAAATGGGACATATGTACCAGGAATACATGTCTGAGGAGCTGAATGGTGGACAGGCAAATGTGAATTACATTGGTGGTCAGGGAAACTTCGGTAATAGAGGTTTCAATCAACAGAATCAATTCCAGAACAAGCCATACAATCAGAATCAGAGTGTCTTCAACTCTGGATTTCAGAACAAGAACAGTGGCTTCAGGAACAGTGGCTATCAGCAAGAGCAGTTTGGTTCAAGAGGATTCAAGAACAACTATCAGTCGGGGTATCAGAATCAGAACCAAGGACCATCTTCTGCATCTTCTCAAGATAGTGAGCTGAAGAAAATGTTGCAGCAAGTGCTGGAGAATTAGAAAAAGTCCTCTGCGGACTTGAATCAGAAGGTAGATAACATGTATAGTGATCTCAATGGGAAGTTCGAGACTTTGAGCACTCATATGAAATTGCTAGAAACACAAGTTCTTCAGACCTCTGCTGGCAATAGAGCTCCTCCAGGTGTTATTCCAGGCAAACCGAAGAAGAATTCGATGGAGTTCTGCAATGTCATCACAGTACAGAGCAAAAAAACGATTAAAAATTTTCCTGGAACTGGGACATTGATCGATCGATCCCAGGCTAGGGATCGATCGATCCCTGCATTTGAACCCCATAGAAATTTGCGAAATATTGTGATTGATCGATCATCTTAGACAATCAATCGATCAGACAAGGATTGATCAATCCCAATACCTGGATCAGTCGATCCCTATCCTGAAAGGAGGGTATCAGATTATGGACAGAAAGACAAGGATCGATCGATCCCAGTCCCTAGATCGATCGATCCATGTCCTAACAAGAAGGTATCGAATTTTCTTGATGAAACAAAGGCACAGGAGGTTGAGGATGAGTATTTCCCACCCCCACCTTATGTTCCCAAGCCTCCGTATCCTTCCAAGCCTCGTCAAAAGATCAAGGAACACGAGTACGAGAAGCTGAAGAATCTAGTTGGTGAGTTACATGTTCGATTGCCTTTCATTGAAGCAGTTAAGATGGTACCATCTCTTAAGAGGTACATGAAGGAGATTCTCTCAGATCGCGTGACCTTAGAACAAGATGTATCAGTACTTATTGCGGAGTGTAGCACATTTCTTCAGAATATCACACTGGAGAAACGCGAAGATCCTGGTCTTTTTGTTCTACCTTGCAGGATAGGATCTCTTACCTTCGAGAGATGTTTGTGTTACTTGGGCTCTAGAGTTAGCTTGATGCCGCTGTCTATCTCGCAGAGGCTGAAAATGGTGAATTATAAGCCCACGAAGATGTCTTTGATACTTGCTGATAGATCAGTTCGCAAGCCCATAGGTATTCTCGATAACATTCATGTTGGTGTTAGGAAAGGCTATGTATACATTGATTTCGNATCCTATCATCTTGGGTAGACCATTCTTATCTACTGCTAGAGCGATGATTGATATTCAGAATGGTAAGATTGATCTGCAATTGGGTAAGCTAGATGTGCGTTTTAATCTTGAGAAGTC